>JAVSCE010003515.1:0-68880 GCA_032199065.1 Smutsia gigantea | reverse complement strand
CATTTCATCTCCTCATGTCATTTTCTTTGTAAAACAGACTAACAATACCACATAAGACTGATACGAGGATCAAAAAATACTATCGTAGTAAAAGTACCAGGCATTCAGGACAGGAGGGGAGTAGAAGCTTCCATTATTACAAATGGATACAAAGCCTTGGGTCACTAAAGAATCAAGACTAGTCACTGACCACATAAGGACCTCTTATGTGAACTACTTGCCAAGCCAAGGCCCCCACCTCCAGCCTTTATGCAATTCATCTTGTGTTTTTGATTCTACACTCAACACTTGAAGTTTAAGCCATCTGAAACAGACTGTTTAACCTACCCTCCCCGCCGATTTTGAACATTAGTTTTGTCAATATTTTCACCCTACCCACCTACACAGCTTGCCCAACAGCGTTACCCCAAGTCTAGCTGAGACCCTTATAGGCTTCTTCACCTACAGAGCTGTCAGCTTCACGGGCCTGCGAAGAATAGTCACTCGCCGTCCTGTGAAGGGAAGTGACCCCTGCAATACCGCCGGGCTGTGGCCGGCAGCTGCAAATCCCCTCCGCACACGGAGCCCCGCACACTGTCAGTCAGAGCTGCGAGGTCTCCACAGACGATGCCATCAAAACCTCAAAATCTAGATGCTTCCAGCCCCAGCCCCTTCCCAACGCTGGAAGTCTTGCGGATACCCACTCTCCTCCTCCCCAGGAAGCCCAACCCCAGGCCCAGCAGGCACCCCAGTCCCATCCCTACACTTCAAATGTCTTCCCAGGTTTTCGTCTTTTTCTTCACATGACTGATCCCTCTTCCTCAGAGCTAGCCCTCCCCCGTTGTTCCCTCTTGACCTGTACCCTCTGCTTCTCTCTCCTCGGGACCTCACCAAGCACTGCCTCCCTGCAGCTCCCCCGACCTCCCCAGCCTCACGCTCACCACCTGGCTCCCTCCTTCCTATCGCAGCCACATTTCTGCAGGCCAAGACAGCCCCTGGCTTCAGTTTCCACACCACTCACTCTCCCGTGCCCTTGTCTCCCAGAAAGAGCTGTCTTCTAGGTGAACGACTCTGTCCTCATGACATCTCTGAAGACTTACCTCAGTGGGCTCCCCTGGAAACCCTCCACTCCTGGGCTCTGCCACCAGTAACATTCCTTTATCCCGGGACCCTGAAGCCCTCTGCCCCTCTCATGGCCTCTTTGTGCCCTTTAAACACAGATGCCCCCAAGAGAATCACCTCAGTCCTCCCTGTGGCCTGTAGGCTTTCCCTCAGAGGCCTCAGTCAGCTCACCAGGCCTCAACTACGGCCTCAATGCTGGTAATTTCCAAAACTGTACCTAGCTCTGATCTCCCTCAGGAGGTCAGGCTGCTAGACAGCCTGCATGGCTGTTTGGCTGGGTCAAAGCCTTAACACACCTAAAACTGACCTCTCAACTCTTTGCCATATTTTCTTCTGGCTATTGGTGCCACCATCATTCTGGTCACATCCTGACATCTATCAAGTGTGGATTTTCCCCCCTCAGTGTCCTCAAGCCCGCCCCTCCTTGCCACTATCATTAGCACCCCATACCATGCAGTTGTACAGGCTGTGCACTGTACAAGGCTGGTGCAGGGGCGCCACCACACAGACTACCACGTGAGCCTCAATCCTTGGCACAGGCTCCTACCCCCAAGGGCAGGAGCATGCTGGAAGAAGACCACAGCAGGGCCTTCCAAAGCTTGGGGCCTAGGGTAGAGGCCTCTCATACCTTTGTCTAAAAATGAGGCCTTTCAGAATGACAGGTGGCTTGCTTAAGGCAATCCAGCTAGGAAGTGGCAGAAGCCAGACTCAAACCCAGGCATGTCTGAGACCTCTGCCCTGTCCAAATATGCCTCTACCTCT
Source organism: Smutsia gigantea (assembly GCA_032199065.1). Lineage (NCBI taxonomy): Eukaryota > Metazoa > Chordata > Mammalia > Pholidota > Manidae > Smutsia > Smutsia gigantea. The sequence goes on along the minus strand of JAVSCE010003515.1, from coordinate 67,017 downwards.
TCTGTACCTTAACAGCCATGTGCCCTACCCACAGGAGGAACTTGAGGCCAGACCAACAGCCTGGCAGTCTGTGGGCACAGGCTGCAACAAGGTGGCTCTGCAGAAAGACCCGTGCTCTTTAGAGCTTTTTCAACAGGTATTGATATTTGAAAGGGGGCATTCTAGCCCCCATTTGATCTCTCTGTTCACCTCAAAGCCAAACCCAGATAATCTTCCTAAAAACTAAATTGGATGATACTATTTTCCTGTAACATTCAAGGCTCTCCATTTGGTGCAGCTCCCAGGATAAGGTAAAACACCCTCACTTTGTCTTGGGGCCCCAAAGGACCTGGCCCCAGCTCCCATCCGTAGTAGCACTGCAGGTTGCTCAGTGTCTTTGCCTGTTTATGTCCTCAGCACCCTCCACCCCCGGCCAAGTGGCTTCTCATACATGAGAAGCTCACGGTGGTACATGTATGCTACCAACAACTCACTCCTTTAAAAATCCGTTAGAACACTCAACATAAAACCACTCTAAGTAAATTATCAGTAAGAACAAAAAGATCAGCAAAAATTTGCTCTAGGAAGTATGAATAAACAGGAAGCCAAATTATCTGAAATCAAAGAAAAGCTTTTACTGCACAAAGAACAACAAACATTAAGAGTTCAAAGACTAGCAACGCATCCTTTGCAAAAAAAATGCAAAAATGGTTAGACAGTGATTACAATGTATTTTCAAAAATACCAGAAAGACCACCTCACCTACTCAACAGAGGCAAAATCACTAGGTAACAGACCAGAGAGCATCTATGCCAAAAGCACAACTGATGTGCAGAGAACAGAATAACCAAAGTAGATCAGGAATCAGCTACTGAACATGAATACACGAGGCCATCAGAGTCCCTGAGAACAGAGCACCGAAATGCCTCTGGAGAACACTGAGAGTCTCCTATAAACAACACGGAATAATGGTTCTGAATCAGTAATCAATGGTCTACGGTAAGAAAAATATTCTGAATGAGGTCAGATGAGAACTGATCCCTCCAAGGTATGGCTGTGGCTTGGTCCATCACAGTGTGAGTCCTGGAAACTAGCTTCCTCCCAATCGGCCAGGGAAGCTATAAAGGCATCAAGTGACTCTTCAGCCATGTTCACATTTGGAAGCCTGAGCAAAAGCTGCCGCCCCACCCCCCCCGCATGTCTCCCACCTCCTCACTGCACAGCAGCACTGGGAGCCTGGGGACCAGGCTCAGCCAGCCCAGCAGCTCAGAGCAGAGGATCACACTGGAGACGGAAAGGTCCCTATGAGCTGGCAATTCTACACAATGTCATTGCTAAAGCAGTAAATGACTAAGTAGACATGGTACAAAAAAGGAAAAGTGAATTAACTTCTTGTTTTTAAATTAATAAACTTTATTTTTAGAGTTTTAGGTTTATAGACCAAATTCTGTAGTAAGTAGGAAGTTCCCATCCTCTCTAATTTCCCATTATTAATATCTCGCATTAGTGTGCTACATTTGTTATGACTGATGAGCCAATATCTATACAAAATTATGAACCAAAGTCCATAGATTACATTAAGGATCACTGTTTGTATCGTACATTCTGTGGATTTGGGCAAATGTATAATGACATGTATCCACCATCATAACAGCACACAGAATACTTTCTCAGCCCTAAAAATCCTCTGTGCTCCACCTATTCATCCCTCATTCCCCCACAGCCCTGACAAGCAGATTTTTCTGCTGCCTCCACAGTCCGGCCTTTCTCGGAATGTCACAGAGTTGGAGTCATCAGCGTGCAGCCTTTTCAGACTGGCTTCCTTCACTTGGTAACAGGCATCAAGTTTCCTCCAGGCGTTTCTGTGGCTTCCTGGCTCCTTCCTTTTCAATGCTGGAATGAATACCTGTCAATTACCTTAACGTGTTTTGAAAAAGGAAGGGAGGAGAGGGGTTTCGGTAGGCGTGGAGGGAAGACTTGCCTGTGGACAGGGTGTCAAACCTGAGTGAGAGCGCCCGGCCCAGGTGGGTGGGCAGCTGGGGGGAGCGCAGGGGGTCAAGGAGGAGAGGTGGCTGGAGCAGCCGGTAGGACAGGAATGGCCTGATGCCATCAGTGCTTTGACAGCACCCCTCTGGATGCTGGGTGAGCAGTGAGAATTGCCTCGGAGACACATTAAGTCAGAGGGCGCCCAGGGCTTCTGGAGCCAGGATCTCTGTTTTTTGCGGGGTGCCTACACATGGCCTCACTGAAAAGGGTCAGTTGTTAATTGCTGTGGTTATTGTTTTAATAGTATGTATCCTTCAGATCGGCCCATATTTTATTCCTTACTCTTTAATCAACATTATATTCTGCAGGAAAACTAATCCTGAGTCAGCCCCCTGACAGGCAGACTCAGGCACATGCATTTTATTATTATTATTCTTACTAACATGAGCCATCCAGTGAGCCACTGTCAGAAGGGGCTTAGCAGGATTCTGGCTTGTGTTAGGGGATTACGGGGGAAGGGTCAAGGAAGTTGCTGTCAGCAAGCAGGACTAATTCTATGATCAGGGTGGCAGGATGGTGGGGAGGGGACCCGTGGGAGACCCGAGGAGTGCCCGTTCCCACCCGCTGCAGCCGCACTGGGGCACAGAGCTCAGGGATCAGGAATCAGTTTGACTTAGAAAAACACAGTGGGAACCTGGAATTCTTGAGAAATACATCACATTTGTCAGGGAAAGGACAGAGCTTGAGCTCAGCTATGCAGAGCAACTCGGAATCTTTTGAAGAAATACCAACCCAAAAAGAACTTGGAGTAAAACCAGTTCAGGGTACTTCATGTGTATTTCCTTTCCACCCTTGAGCAAAATGAGCCATCACAGGGGGCAGCACAGGCTTCTTCTGGAGACGCTGGCCTCACAAGGGGGCTGTGTTCCAGGCCTGAGCGGGAGTGGAGTCACACTTCATGACACTCGGGAGGCACAGCCAATGAGAGACACTTGCTGGACGCAACTTAAATCTAAGCAGAAGATGTTCTGAGCGAGATTACAAAAAGACTGGTGGAGCACAGCACTATTTTGAGAAAATGATGAGGACATGAATGTTTTGAAAAGTAGATGTTGAAAAGGCACACCAATGAGCTCAAAAATGTCACCAATGGCAGAGGACAGCAAAGCAGATTGTTCATCAGTTCTTCAAGAAATCCGACCACAAGCTGCATGAATATTATCATCCCCATGTTTCCAACATCTTTTAGAAAATACAAGAGGTGGAGGAAAGAAGGATAGTGAGATTTGGAGAATCAAAGAAGCTGGCAGCGGTTGATTAACAGGCAATAGCAATCTATGGGAAATGCTTGGACAGAAGTAAAGGCAGCTGAATTAGTGATCAGAAAAATGTCACAGCTGGTAACAGACATTTTTCAAGTCAGAGTTTGAGCCTCCTGGAGACATGTGCGGTCGCCCACCAAGGAAGTGTACAGTGTCTGACAGCAGCCTTTCAAATTCCAGAGAAGATAAGCCAGCAGACAAATCTGATTGCAGATCTAAAGGAAAGGTATAGCTGTCCATAAAAATAAGTAAGTTTTCCTAACCAGAAAAGGTAGCTCACTGAAGCAATGAGCTCATGATCTTCAAACCCCAATTCATGGCGTCAAAAACCTAAATTGTAGGGAGTGCAACACCAGAGGATTTCAGCAATCTCCCACCTCAAAAGAGAAGGAAAAAGCTATAAAAGAAATTAAATAAAGAAATCCAAATCAAAGAGACAGCATAACAAAGATGAAGAATGACGATTTAAATAATCCTCAAATGGGAGACCCAGCCAGTTTGGGTCACAAATTAACAGAAGTCAGCCACAGACACAGGAAAACTGTGACAAAGCCTGGCTAGCTGAGGTGGGAGGCAGACCTGACAACAGAGTAGAATGTATTATACATAAAACCCCCAGCCCCAAGTATCTATGCACAAGACTGAGAGAACACAGACAGTACGTACATAGAGAGCGAAGTCAGGAGAGCGAGGTGAAGGTTCTGGCCATGGATTGTAACAAATTTGATGACAAGGAATCCCTTCCCACCACAGGGACTTGTACATCTCTCTACACATTTGAAGGTCCGAATAAAGGAAGTATTCCAGTAGTGGCAGCAGAAACATTGTGTGTTAGACGGAAATGAAGGTGAATCTACAGAGAAATGAAGATGAAATGGATTACATCCCCACTTTATTTGTCAAAGTCTATTTGGACAAAAATGTCAAAGGCACTAAGATGTATATTTGATTGATCAAATTAATGATTTGAAATTAACAATTGATCAATCACTTTTAAAACTTTTAAAATAAGAACTGGAATAGCTCCTCCCCACAACTGTGACTGTTAGAGTCAGTTCTTCAAAAACTGATGGATGGATTGCACCACAGTGTATTTATTCATCCAGTCACATAGCAGACATTTAGGAAATGTACACCTGAATTTTCCTCAGCTAGTTTTTGACTCTAATCAAAGTTTTTCTTACTAAGATGAAGTTTTACACTGAAAGCTGCCAACGGCCAGTTTACAGCTCTGTCACTTGAAATTTGATAAACATTTCTTCTTTCGGCAGCATCTCTAAGTGACAAAAAAGAGTCTACCTTCCAACCATTATTTCTGAATCAAAAAGGACGGCATCACGGGGGTGCAGAGGGTTTCTGCTCCCATGTTTATATACAGAGCCGGCCATACACTGAAGTACATCAGAATGTTACATTTTGAAACTTAATACACTGAAGTATCTAGTGTGTTAAGTTTTACCATTATTCCCTTAGAGGAAATCATGAACAAAATTAAATCTCACTGTTCTTGAGTTAAGAAGTAAATAAGAAAATGCTTATAGCAGTACTAAATGTTTGTCTTTTTCCTTAAATATGATTAATATCATGGTTAGTTCATCATGATTATCTGATCGTCTCTATTTGACCCTGCAAAACCACCTGAAGGCTGGGAAAGTTTGGTCAGTTAACTTTTACAGATACACCAATAGCTCTTCTCTCCACCAAACTGACATGGTAGATAAGATGTTCTAATGCCATATAGACACGTTTATATGCAAACAGTACAAGACTACTTCTCAAGGGGGTAGTTTAATAACCATAATATTGCACATGTAATTGTAGATTAATGATACCAAAATAAATTATATATATATAAAAAAAAAGACTACTTCTCAGTCACCTAGATTCTGTATCAGCTGGAGGTTTTGTTACCAGGGGAGCTGTATGCAGCTCAGACTTCCCTTGGCTGGGCCATAACTAGAATGCAATGTGGTAGTAACTACAGTCACACCAGATACAGATCTCAGCATACTGCTTTTCAAATGGTAGATTTTTAAATCACTGGCATCTTTAAAACCTACATTTTGAGCTTGCTGGAATTTTTTAAAAGCAGTAAATGTAAAGGCTTACTTTAGAAGATAATATGATTCACTTGGCCAGAATAAAATAAAAATGTCGCACCATTTTTAAAGAAATATGGCCACATAGACAGCTACCAAGCCTGGTGTTTAATTGTGCCCAGTAATGAATCTACCCAGAGATGCCAGAGAACCAGCAGCTAGAAATGGGTCAGAAGGAAAGTGTCAGATTGAGAAGTTCCTTTTCTCTCTCTCTCTCTCTCTCTCTTTCTTTTTGGCTTTGAAAAAGATTTATTGAAGTCCTTTCTACTTTTAAATTGGACAATTAGCATCTTGCCTCTACATTATGGACTCGTTTGATAAGCTCAAATTGGAGGATCAGAAAGCGGCCAAGGCACTCATGCCTGCAGTTGTGGGCCATTCATGTTCCAAAATTCCCACAGTGAGCTTATGTTTGAGGAGGGCTAAGAAAAATGAAATGGACTTGATTTAACGACAGCCTGACTTACAATGACAGTATATGATTTTTTTAATTTTGTAATTAAAATTCCTTTTGATTTGTTATGCCTTTACTGACATGATATTGACAAAGCTGCTTATCTGGATCCAGACCTCTTCAGGGAAATTCAGTTCTCCTTTTTAAGTCCTGCAGCAAGAAAATCAGCTGACCCTTAAACCACGAGGATTTGTTTTAATGAGCCATAAATGCTTCTCCCCACTTCAGCCCTAGATTACCAGGTTTAGGCAAATAAACGGGAGACTGAAGATATTAAAACTTGACCTTCCTATACCAGATGATACACTCCTTTCCAAACTTTTATTTACCTGAGAAAAATTTAACAGCGAAAAAGCCTAGAACAGGGAGAGACAATGTGAGCTTCCAAAATGCCTGCCTTGAAAAACATCCTGTTCTTTTGATCTGTGCAAATCTGATTCAGAAATAGTTCGACTGGTTTGTGTAAAGCAAGGTGGGGGGCCTTTATTTCACTGTAATTGCTTAAGTTGTCACCTCAGCACCAAGAACAATGAAGATACCGCACGTTGACGCAGCAGTTCAAGGGACTTTGTAGTTTCAGATCCTCTCGTCAATGCCTGAAGTATTAGGAAAAGTATTCAATTTCTCAAGCGTCAGGAATTTCCATTTCCACCCAAAGTATTCTTTGTTCTCTTAAATAAAGGAAGAAAAAATCTTTCAGGTTAATACTAACACGCTGAGAGGTTAATAATGCAGATGCGGATGCCTCCCCCCCTAACCTTGTTTATGAGTCTCTCAGCCTCACCCCAGACAGGGGTCTCCTTTAAGCCTGCGCTGTTTGCGCGAAGTGGCTACTTCCCGATGTCCATAACTGAGGGCAGTTGCTTTCGTCTCAATAATACCAGTGCACTTTTTTGGTGCGGCATCAAAGATGTGATTATTTAACATTTGCCAAAATGTTTAGAATAGAGTAACTTTTAGTCGGCCAACTGGATTGTGATTTCTCTTGTGGGTTTTTGTTTTTAAAATGCTTTCCCTCAAACACAGCCTCAATTCCCAGACAGAATATATTTGTATGTGCTGCTATTTAAAAACTATAGAGTCATCCTCTATAGCCTCTTACTACACTGACAGACAGGGACTGCAATGGGTGGGTGAGGACTTGATAATATGGGTGATTGCTGAAACCACAATGTTGTTCATGTGAAACCTTCATAAGATTGTATATCAAGGATACTTTAATAATAATTTTTAAGAAAACTAAAAAGTCATCAAAACAAAGAAATTCTGAGAAACTCTCATGGCCAACAGGAGCCTACAGAGACCTGACAAGTGTACTGTGGCGCTGTGCATTGGATACCTGGGAAAAGGCATTAATGAAAAACTCATTCTGAATAAACTATGCGCTGTAATTTGTAATACTATATCAATATCGGTTCATTAATCATAACAAATGTGCCACACTAGTGAAATGGGGGGAAACTGGGTTTGGGATGTACAAGAACTCTCTTTACTAGCCTCTCAATTTTTCTGTAAATCCAAAACTCCTAGAAACAGTTATAAGAAGTTATATAAGCTATTCTAAAAAAAGAAACAACCCCCAAAAGTCATGACTTGAATTTCAGTTGTTTTTAACCTTTTACTCTTTTATCGATTTGTTTAGCTGGTTATTCTGCTCCCTAACCACTTTTTGTTTTCACAGCTGCTGTGGAGGTTACCCGCGGGACGCGACCCCTGAGACCATCACAGACGCCTGGGTTCTGAGGAAGTTGTTTGAATAAAGGTCAACATGATCGTTTCTTTTTCTTCTTATTCTCAAAGAAAAGAAATTGTCCAGCATCTTTTAGTTGTACCCTCCTTTCTGCCTCTTTAATAAGTATTTTTCTCAAATACACAGCTAAGGCACATAAATGTCCGTTTACATTCACGGTGTCGGGGTGTCTTACCACAACCTAAGAAATGAGTGAGACCAATGTTCTGAAATGCGGTTCCAACGACAGACTTAATCATACAGCACTATGAGAGCAGACGGAAATACCTGCATTCGTCGGCAGGTCGTCCCGCCCGTCCAGCAGAGCGGCGAGAGGAGCTGGGTGGCCCGGGGTTCGTGTGGCTGCTGGGAGGAAAGCCGACTGCCGACTCAGGCTAGGGGTCGGACACCTACCTACAGCCCGGCGCTTGTCGCGGGGCCGCGAGGAAGCGCGGGGGAGGAACTTGGTGCCCTCCCGGCGCTCCGGGAAAGTGGTCGCAGCCGCTCGTTACTCTGGGATCCCCCGCAGGCCTCCGCCCAGGTCGGGTCTTGCCCGCGCGGGGCTCAGCGGGTGGAAAGAGGACCGCGGCGGGGATGGGCAGGGCGACCGGCACGTGCGCCGCGGCTCCGGGAGGGGAGGGGTCGAGCGGCGGGGGCGGGGCCTGCCCCGAGGGGAGGGGAGGGGCCGAGCGGCGGGGGGCGGGGCCTGCCTCGAGGGGCTCCGAGCCAACCCCGCGGTTCTCTGGGCCGCTCTTCGCGCCCCTCGCTGTCCGCCCCACAGGTATTTTTAAGTACCCCAGGCAGTTCTAATTTGCAAGATTGAGAATCACTCTGCCTTCTTTAGCTCTTAGTGTCAGCTTCCTCTCAAGTTGGACTTGCCTCCTTACACTTCGCAGGCCGGCCTTCAACTTCCGCCTCTCCTTGTGAAATTCTCTCCGTCTCGTCAGACTAGACTACCTCTCTGTGCAGAGCTTTCCGCCAGCCACTGGCTACCCTTGACGGCGAGCGTCCGGGTGGGGGCGCTGTGGCCCCGGGCCCCTTCCTAGGCTGCCGGCCAGCCGCCCCATCTGCTAGTTGGGTGGTCCGACTCGGGACAGAGGGGCGCTTCAGGAACCCACCTCGGGGAGGGCTGTGGACGGCAGTGTCCCTTAGGCTGACCTACCCAGTCAGCAGCAACTGCCTCAGGGGTCTGGATTTTCCCTCGGAAAACTGTAGTTTGTAAAAGGACATGTGGCTCAGAAATCATGTATCTTAACTCAGCAGTTTACACGAGTAGTACTTAAAAAGTGACACATGTAATGTTATACTCAGGCCACCAAAATAACAATTTCTTCTTGTTTAATGAACTAAAAAGCAGCCCTGTGATTCCTCTCCCAGCGGTCCTTTTAGTTTTGGTGGAGGAACAACTGTGGTGGGGACGGGGGGCTGCTTTCGATGTTGCCGGATCTGGGAGCAGACAGGTGGCAACAGCAAGACTGACCCATCTCGTCGTGCCTGAAGAGACCCCTGGGGTGGAGGTAGGGTGGGCAGAGGGCAGAGCCTGCCCTTCTCTGGTGTCCACGAGGCCACATCCCTTTTCCCTTCTGTTGCTTTGTCCCCAGCCTCTTCTTCAAAGGAAGAAACCCTACTTTGGCAATTGCCCCTCCCTCCATCCACACCAGAGACCAGCAAGAGGCCACAGAGTGACAGGACTCCTGCACTCCGGCCAATTAGGGCAGGGTGGCTCCTGATTCAAGATGGGCCAAGCAGAGGCCTTCCCTGGCATTCTTTGAACTGGTACTTGGAAGGACAGTCTGCCCCTTCCAGTGGCGTGGACATTACAATAAAAAATGAAGAGCTACTGCAGTATAGTCACCAATCTAGGGGGAAGCCAATCCAGAGTGAGAGATAATAGAGCTGATCCGCAGAGAGAAGCAGACAGGGGAAATGGAGGAGGCCCGGCGGCAGTGGTGTTCCTGGCACTGAGCTGTACCTATGCCCTTTCTGCTGCTTGGCTCTTCAGCCCTTCCTTCCATACGTGCAGTGCCGTGTTCTCCCAGTAATGCATGGGTGTATCAGTTATCTATCACTACATAACAACTTAACCCAAAACATAGTGGCTTAAAACAACACATATTATCTCACAGTTTCTGTTGGTCAGTAGTTGAGGAGTAGCTCAGCTGAGTTGTTCTGGCTCAGGCTGCAGTCAAGATGTCAGCTTTCTGAAGGCCTGACTGTGTTTGTGATTGGGAAGAATCCATTCCAGGATGGAGCGCCCAAATGGCTGTCATCTTGGCAGGAGGCGCAGTTCCCCACTGGCTACTGCCAGGCCTCTGTCATTGGCTACTGGTAAGAGGCCTCAGTTCCTCACCACATGGACCTCCCCACAGGCTGCTTGAGTGGCCTGACAACACAGTGGCTACCTTCCCACAGAGCAAGCCGTCCAAGAGAGAGGGCAAGGAGGAACCACAGTCCCTTTTGGGATACAGTCTCTGAAGCTGCACTGTCCACGCTTTAGACGCAGATCACTACGTCTAGCCCACCCTCAAGAGGACAGTTAGGCTCCATGCAAGAAACGAGAGGAATCTGATTCTCTCAGTTCTGGCTGACCACCACCCTCCTAAGCCTAAACACCAGGCTTAGGCATTTCCCCACTGCACCACCTACAAGTTGCCCCCAGGGCGTCTAGCTCTTAGAGGTGTGTGATGCTCAGGAGTTGTTTCATCCTGCCTTCTCAGCTCTGACACAATTGCATCTATTCCACAGAAAAGGCAGTTCTGCTTTGGCAGGATACCTATCCCTCCCCCACACCCAGGAAGGAGAGAATATTTTTAAACCAAAAAATGGGGGCACAGTATGTGAACAGAATATTTAAAACATGTGCTGCTTCTTAACTCTGGGACTACATACACTTATTTGTTCAGGAGGCAGGTGGGACCTTCAGAGCCAGCAGTGATCACTGACTTCCCTGGTGGTTGGGTCCATGAAAGACAAAGGAAGAGTTTGAGGAAGGAGTGGATGGTCAACCTGCCATCGCCATGGTGACCTGGGTGCCAAGGACTGGGTGTAGCAAGGGACAAGGTGATCTCCAGGAGCACAGCAGCGGCACTGTGCAGGTGGGTGAGCTCGCCAGGGCTCTGGGCTGCGAGCAGCAGACACTAACCATGCTGATGTGAACAGAAAAGAATTCAGTGACAGTATGTAAGACAATCACAGAACTTTTGGGAACTCTGGTGGACCCAGCTTCTGAAAGTGGGCAGGAACAGGAAGGCTGTGGCCAGAACCCAGATGGTGATCACACCCAGAACCCACGACCACCACCACGGACTCCAGAGACAGCAGCTTGTAACACTGGATTCTGCTGGCAGGCCAGTACCCGGCTTCTCAGCTCCCCTGCTCCCAGGTCCAAGCCCAGGGCAGATCTGTCTTACTGGCCAAGTGTAGATCACCTCCCTGAGCCTTATTGCAAGGGAGCTAAGAAAGCTGGGCTTCCAGCTTCTGCTGTGGGAGGTAGATCCACCTCCCGCCTAGATACAAAGGGCGGGGAACCTTCAAGTAGGAAGAAGACCCTGACCCAGGCAGCCCATGTTCCTCAGAGTCCACTCCAGAGTAAGAAACTGAGTGTCTAAGATCATTCCTGTAAGAAGTTTGGAGAGAAAAGGAAAGAGCATGGTAAACAAATGGAACGGTAAACCACAGGATTTTTCTTTTCCATATGATTAAAGGGGTCTTGATGGCAGCTTCATGGAAGAGCAGTTTCACAGAGCAGAAGAAACAAGCAAGTCTCTTGATAAGACAGACTTAGCTGGCACTGCATTCTGCCTCTGAAGCAGCAGGACAGAGCTGCCAGAGATGAGACCGCTTTGGACAGAGGACATTGCTTCTGAAATAAAGGAATGAGAAGCATTACTAATGATTCTTCAAAAGCTGTTGCCTTTAATATCTAAATAAAGAACATATTCTTTATAATTATAATATGGAAATGTCTATGAACAAAATAGGCAAGTTTTTGGCAAATGCCTGGGGAGGAACGGCGTCCATCAAGTTCATCCAAGGTCGTAAAGCAGCAGCATCTACACAGCCAGGGTGCGGTCAGTGTTTGGGGATGGAGGTAAATATCCGTAATCCATGCATCCCTTTGATTTCTTCTTTTAGTGCCTAGGTGAGTAGAAGAGCGTCATCATTTATTTTATACTTGACATTGATTACAGTAAGCCTCTATGAGAGTATCTTTATAAAGCTCTGTGTCTGTAGGAGACTTTGCACATGCTTTGTTTAAGCAGTTTTTCCTTTTTTTGGAAACCATTTTTTTGAATCAGTATCTAACATGGCTCAAATATCAAAAGGTTATAAAAAGGCACACAGTGACGTCTCCCTCCCACACCTGCCCTCCATCCCCCGGTTTCCCCCTCATTCCCAAAATAGAGAACTGTTGTTAGTTTCTTACGTATCTTTGCAAGGACTTAAAAATGTACATTCAAGCTAATATAAATATACATTCCACCCCACTACCTTTTTAAAACACAAATGGTAGCATTTCAAGCACACTGCCCTACACTTTGGTTTTCCCCAACCACTGCAGATCTTTCCATGTTAGGCGCAAAGAGCACCACCAGTCTTGTCTGTACCAGCACAGTATCTATCACATGGATCTAAAGTAACTTTTCAGCCTCTAACAATGAACTTTTAGCTTGTTTCCTGGATTTTGCTATTTCTAGCAATGAACAGCTGTTCTTAAAAAAAAACACGAATTGGTTTTTACTTTACCAATTTGCTTTATTTTAGATCAGGAGATAAAGGTATAAACTTAATTATGAGATTTGTTTTAAGGCTACAGTGTCAGGGCCAAAATCTGAACGAGCCACCACAGTCACATCAGTATTCAGCCCTTGCAGCACCAGGAAAGAAGCTACGGGACCTGAGGGAGGCCTGGACCACTCCAGGTTGGCATCAGCCCAAAGGAGACAAAGTCCTTTCGTACTAGGCCCAGCCCTGATCACCGTAGGGTGGCCAGTTTTTTCCAGTCTGTCCCACGATCTCCCTGCTCATAGGGAACGGCTCCTTTCCGCTTCACTTGTACACTGCCAGCGGGACTACCAATTGGCCTCTATTCAGGCAGCCATGTGGCACCTGGCCCAGCCTGATTGGCCCAGGGATGACACATGACCCAAACGGGGCCAATCAGAATTTCCGCTGGGCTTTTCCAATGTACTGCCTTGTCTCTTGGGTCACTACACTGGAATAATGTCAGTTGGAGGCAGCTGGGGGCCACGTTCCCCACCAATAAGAGAAAGTCCATTTCCAGTACAGAAACTAAGGCCAACACACAGAGATAAGCTGAAAGCTCAGAGAGGGACAGAGAGAATAAGAATATGAAAGAGGGCAAGCAGATGAACTTGTTTAGGACCCTGAATCTAGATGTGCGAGAGACCAGATAACTTCATGGCCCAGTTAATACCCTTTGTGTGCTTACGCTAGTTTTAGCTTGATCTCTGTCACTCACAGCAAAAAGAATTCTGACACATACAGTCAGGCTTACAGCCAGAAGCGTCCTTAGAGAATATAGTCCTATCCTTTCCCTTGATAAAAGAGAAGTAGAACCCATCCCTCGTCCAGAGGGCAAGCAAGAGAGAAGCAGAATCAGGAACTGGACCTGATGTCCCCTCCTGGTTTCCCTTGCGTTCCTGTCCAATCCTGATGCTAGGAGCTGACGAGCCGCCCACCATCTCCATATTCACACACAAGCCCCTCAACTCTGCAGACAAACAGACCTGTCCTGGGGAAAAGCCTTATGTCCTCGCTGGGGGACAGACACACAGCCTGGGGCCACATGCTCTCTGCAGGCAGGGAATGCTCCCTAGAGGCTGTCCCTAGGCCACCATCCCTAAAGCCTCCTTGGCTAGGTGATAGCCCAGCCACACCGTCCCATGTGAGGCCTTGACTCCTCATGCCCTGCCCTCGAAACCCTCCCAGTGCCTTCTCCCAGCTCACCCGCAGCCCTCTGAGGGCTCCCCAACACAGGTCACGGGACCTCACAGCCTCAGAGGGCCTTGCAGATCACCCGGGGCACTTCACAGCTGAGGAAACTGAGGACCTGGTAGGGAAGTAACTTGGCTACAGTCGCACAGCATAAAGATAGCCTGGGTAACATTTCTCAGCACTGCTATTATGCTAGGCGCTGACGGCACAGGAGAGGAAGGCATGGGAGAAGCATGTAAAAGGAAAGCAACGTGCGTCCGCCACAAATGGACTCAGATCCTGGACTCACAAACTCTAAAAGACAGGCAGCTCATGCCAGGCCCAGTTCAGACTTGCTCTTACAGATTCTTCACTTCACTCCTCCCACACAACTCTCACGGCCACCACCTGCAAACGTAACCCTCTGAAAATGCCCACAAGCACATAGGTACATTGAGATACACGCACTAGAGCCCTAACAGCTTGCCGGGCTAATGTGGGCCTCGGCACAGCCCTGCTGTGGCCAGGCTCCAGGGTGCCCTTCCTCCCCTGCCAAACCGTTCCAGCCACTGGTGGTCACCTGCCTGTGGAACTGCATGGTGTGCCCAGGACAAGCCAGTGCTCGGGCAGGCAAGGCGGCTCAGCTGCTATGGTAACCCGGGTTACAAGCATGCCAGTGCCAGGAGGTGAACTCTCTGAAATGGCACACCTTGCAGGCACCCAGTATTTGAATTCTCTGTAAGCCAAGAGCCAAACGCAGGCCAGCTCTCCCTACTATCTGCACACATTCGACAAACACTGACTGAGCAGCTTTAGGTGCCAGGCCCTTTGTCAGGTGTCGGGGACATGGCTGTGAATAAAACAGACCCAGGCCCAGCCTACACTGGGTTGGCTTCCCAGGGGGATGGCGGACAACTGAGCAAGGTCCTCCTGCTAGGATGAAGTTCCTTCCTGTAGTGGCGCAGAGCTGGCCTTCGCCCAAGATGATGAGGGTGACGTTCCCCCAAGGCCAGGGAATCGCTCCCCGCCCCCCGGACATGGTGCAGGTTCGGCCCAGTGTCGTATAGGACGATGATGATGGTGGTGGCAGCTGACATTTGTTGAGGACTTACTATGTGTCAGACTCTGTTTTTGGTGCTCTGCGTGTACTTCATCACTAATCCCAGCAACAGCCTTTTGAGGCAAGTTCAGTCACTCTCCCAGAACAGATGAGGAAACTGGGGCAGAGGGAGGCTGAGTAACTTGCTCAAGGTCACGCAGCTAGAAAGGAGCCCAGCCTGGATTTGAAATGTGGGCAGTCTGACTCCAGATCCTGCATCCTTACCACTTGTAACTGTGGCTTCAGGCCAGGGGATGCACTCCCATTAACAGCGCCCATGGGAGTCTGGTCACACTAGACACCCTGACCAGCTGGGGATGATCTGGGCCAGTCAGCTCTTTCCTGCCTTGTCATATACTTGGCTCTGACCCCTGAGATTGCATGGTGCCAAAAGCACTTCTGGAGGAGGGAAGTGGCTGCTGTTCCACCCCAGACCACCAGGACACCTTCTAGGTACCCACATCCAAGTGAAGGCTAGACTCCATGAGGAATCCAAAGATGGACCCAGAAAGGAACTGCCCACCAAGGGCTGACAGGACTAGGGGCAGACAGCAGGAATGTAAGTATCCAGGTCACAGGGCAGAAAACACTAGAGTCAGAGGGTAGAAGGGCATTTGTTCCCTGCCAGGTAGGGGAGACAGCGTTTGAGCTGTGTGGAGGAAGGCAGGAAGGAAACCCAGGCAGGAGGTCCGACCTGGGCAAAGGTCCAGACTCACAGGAAAGATACTGGGCAGGGGCAGAGGGAGGGTTTGTGCAAAGAAAGGTGGGGAAAAGCTCAATGTAGAAGGGGCCGCAGTGGGACACTCATGACCAGAGCTGTGCTTCACAGAAGTTAAACTAGTTCACAATGTGCAAGACCTTCCAGAATGGTTTCAACACACTTGCTGAAGGGGGCAAGTTTATAGACACAGGCCCAGTGTAAATTCCAAGTACAAAATAAGCACAGATGATGTATAACCTGGCCCTTAGTTAAATCTGATGTTCCAGACCCCTCATGTTCTGTCATTGGGTACGGGGCAGCCAGAGCATTTCTCAATGATGCCGTGCCTCAATTTACCCATCTGTAAAGCAGTCCTAAAGAGAGGCTAAAAAAAAAATCTTCAGATCTATAAAAACATACTTTTCAGGACTCCTAAGTTTCCAAACACTATTCAGTATGTGACAATAACAGCAAACACTGGGAGTATTCAAGGAAAAGCAAAATAACTATTGGGTGGCTTGTTTCCAATTCTGAATAAAATTTGTATTTGCCCACAATCTGATTCCAGATTAGTTCCAGATCATATATAGTTCTTCAGGTCCTGAGTCCTGTTTGCATGACTGTGTTTCTGCATTCTTCTTTCCTAGGGCTGACAGTAAAATACCATCCCTGCTCCGCAGGCCCTGCTGGAGGCTGCAGGCCGGCAGCAAAGGGGCATATTTGCCTTTACTGACCTGATTTACCATCTGGTGCTGCTGGACAGTTCTCTTCTCCTTAAATTCTTCTGACTCGATTTTGATTTCATACATTGCCCCACAGCCTCCTGAAATAAACATAATTCGAAAATGTTTCAGTTATTAAAGTTATAGCAGCCACATCCCATATGTCTCTGAAGAACCGTACAATATAAAGAAGGTCTGAATATTATTCAGCAGGAAGCTGCTAAGACTGTTAGAAAATGATCATGGCTTACAGTCTTTCTACATACTCTTCCTGTCAGGCTGCTGTGATCCAAAATGCGCCCTTCCTTTTGCAAGGCAGTTGCACTACCCAAGTTCATTGCTTGTGGGCAGGGACAATAAGGCACGAAGCACGGGAAACCTAGGAAATGTAGGCTCTCCTAGCATTTCTCTTCACTAGGCCAAAAATACCATGGAAGAGGATGGGAGGGATTAAAATTCACTGAATTTTAGTGTCTAGCAATTGGTATTTTTAAAGGTGAAAAAATACACTGAAACTTGCTTTGAACACTGTGTGATATCATCCAAGAGAAGAAAAGGAACAAGAAAGCATGAGAGGGACACGGACGCTGCATCTCAGAGACCGTGACGTGCTGGTCACGGAGTGCTTGGGGACCTCTCCTGCACCTTCTGGTCCCCAGGCTGCACCGAGGGTGTCACCTGGGCTTCCGCAGGGAGGGTGTGGCTTTCTGATGGAGCCTCCTAGCAGAGCTTGTGGGAGACACATCCCCCTGCCCAAGCTCTGTGTGCTAATGACTGATGCAAACAGGCTGCTCTGGCATAAACCAGTGTGACCAAAAAAAGAGACTGTCCCCTGCGCTGTTCACCCCAGGCCACTGTATGACAAGTGCAATTTACTTAATAGGCTTTGCTACAGTTCTCTTACGTTCTCCAGGAGTCCAAGTTAACCTTTGGTTAAACCAAGGTTCCTGGACTTGATTCCCTTTCTGCATTCTGTCCAGAGCTGGGCAACAACAGACTGGAAGTCAAGTTCCTCCAAACTCCGCCCTGCTTGGGTCTATGGCAGGTACAGGACTGGTGACATCAAGGCCTCAGCAGTGGCCTTCTCACCCAACTTACTATTCCCATAGATCTTTGGATTGATTACTTTCCTATAGTTTCCAGAACAAAAACTACTTCCTTAACTTTCTCCCAATCCTTGTAAATGTTATGTTGTCAGAGAAGCCAAAGACTGTGTCAGGTGGACGCCTATCTCGCTGCCCATGGCTAGGCAGTCCACGTGTGTGTCTGATAAAGGCCCCACATCTCCGGCCTGCAGGTGCAGAAGCTGAGTCCCCAGCCTGCTCTAACACAGCCAGCCTGAACCATCTGAGAAAGGCAGGGCCTGGCTGAGGCTGCTAACTGGACCCACGACAGGGTCTGCCCTGGGTCCTGGTCCTTTGCCCTCTCCAGGCTTATCCCCTCATGGCGAAAGTGAGGCAGTTATTTTCCTTAAAAGGACAAAATCCTCCTGAGGTCTGCACCCAGCTCTGACATTCTACGTGTCAGAAGAATGTGGGGAAATTAAAATAAGGCCCAGCTCGAAGTCAAATTAAAGACTGGAAAGCTGAGCCCCGGGGTGACCTCATCTAACCTGGCCCAGGCCAGCAAGCGTTGAGTCCTCCCAGCCGGGACTTGTCCCCACAGTTTTCCTCCCATGTTTCTGCATGCCCACCTCTACCCCATGAGGCAGAGGCCAAGTGCCATCTGCCCAAAAGCCATACATATTGAGAAGCTGTGGATGGCACATTCCTTCTGCCAAGCCCCCTGCTCTCTGTCCCTCTGAAGGGCAAAATCTTACCAAACTCAAGGAAAGGAGGAAAACCTGACCTGAAATGTCGGTGACTTTGATAGCTGTGGCTTGAGGAAACTTTTCTTTGAGAATTTGGGTCACTCTGAGCTCCCCCTCAGTCTGCGAGGCAAACATCCGCTGGGCACAGTGGAGAAGAGGAAGCTGCCACGGAACAGAGAAGAACCATGCCTGAGCAAGAGGATGCTGCCCCAGGCCGGGCCGTGTCACTGTGCAGGCCCCACCTGCTGCTTCCCTGCAAGGCAGGGCCCCAGGCCCTTGCAAGCATGGCCATGGGCAAAATCAGAGAGACCGGGTGATGTCAGATGTCCATTTAAGCTCTCCAGGACACAGAATAAAGTTGGGGGGGATGGAATTGTAAGGAACTCACATGGACTCTAGAGACAAGGCCCCACACTTAATCCCATAGATGTGTACCTCCCCACAATAATGCTGTGGGGGGCACTATCAGGAGGGGCCAGATGCCACCCCCTTTAGGCCTGATTGACACTCCACACTCTCAGTGGGATGCAACCTTGCGACCTACTGCTCAATAAGCCTGCTACCCTTTGCAAAGTGTACTAATTCTTACTGGGGAGAAGCAGAAGTTCTCTATATGATGACCTGAATGGGGAGCGCCTTTAGATATTTACCATTGGCAACACCGCTGCTGCCTTCCCCAGTGGCTACCACAGGGTGCCAGCGTGTCTGATGGGAACGTGTCTCAACGCTGAGAAGGGAAGGAGCACAAAACCAGCTGGCAGCCCCTTGGCTGGTTTGAGCACATGCTAAAAAGGGAGACAGAAAATAGAGCATGGCAGGCCTTGAACGTCAGGCTAAAGATTTTGGACTTTGTTAAACAGGCCTCTTGATGCCTAAGTAACCTGTGTGAAGCAGTGCCTACTGAGGCCAGTCAGGGAAGATGCCAGCTAAGAGGCATCAAAAGGGAGCAGCACCGAGGGCCCCTGACTGAGGGCCCCTGACTGAGGGCGGCAGGTGGAAGAGCACCAGCGCTGTTCATTGAGGGCTGCTGCTAAACGTACCATCCCTTCACCCCTCAATCCTGCCCATCCTCAGGCCTTTCCTAATAGCTCAGAGCAGGCCTGTGTTATAGAATTCCAGCGTACCTTTTTAAAAATGACCTGTACCCTCGCTCTTTTACCAACCGATCTCAAAGGCCAACATGGAGACTGTCCCGTTGCTGCAGCCTTCCAGGGCTGAGCCCAGGGCAGGCCCTTGGGAGGACTTGGGTGTTGGATGGATGAATGAATGAATGAGCAGGGAAGAACCACACAATTTGGGGCATGCCTACTGGGCACCTGCAAAGAAGTCTCTATTCTAGCAGGCAGCTGAGATGTAGGTCAGGAGAAAGACCCAGGCTGAGGCTGCCTGAGGGTTCTACAGAGGGACAGAAACTTGATGTTGCAGGCCTAGGTAAGATTGGGGTGGGCTGGCACCCCTTCTGAGGACACGACCTTGGGGGCAAAGGAAGAAAGGGCTGGAGGCCGGCAGAAGCGGCGATCACTATGGGGAAAGCATGGTAGGCGCTGCTGACACCCTTCATCTGAGCTCCTCTGTGGGCAGCAGCCTTAAGGAGCGATCTGACCGAGTCCCCAGAATACCAACTGCGCACGTGCTCAAGTCACAGCAAAGCTGCTCGCCGTGCTTGCCAGAGGCAGGTTCAAGGGCAGCAGGAGAGGAGGAAGAACGTTAAAGAAGAGGATGGAGTGAGCAAACAATCAGAAAGTGGGAGAGAAAATTAGGAGCGCGCGTGGTGAGCGCCCTGTGGGTCGGGGAGGGTCAAGGTCACGGAGGCCAGGCGGGCGTTCCAGAGCCCACGCCGTGACCCCAGGCCGCGGCTCCACGCCTCAGGCTCGTTAGGTCCACACTACGTTTTCTGTGCCCGCCGTGCTACGGCTATTCGTGTGTCTGTTCGCTCGCCCCCAACCTCTGCCAGGCTCGGGAGCTCCCCGGCGCGTCGGGGCCCGACATTTCCCCGAACGCCGGCGGCTGGCGCCCCAGCGAACCGAGTCAACGAGTGAATGAATGGAAGAAAGGAGGGGGCGGCCCGGGGGCCTGCGCGGCGCCCCCCGTCCTCGCGCCGCCAGCGGCCCACCCCGCGGGCTCTCCGCAGCCCCCGCCCCTGGAGAGCGCCCGGCCTGCCCGCTCTCACCCCGCGCGTCCCGCGGAACAGAGGCGCCGCCGCGGCCGGGCTCCAAGCCGCCATGCCCGGCCGACGCGGCCCGCCGCCCGAGGTCGCCGGGTCGCCCGGAAGGCGCGGAGACGGGAACCGACAGCCGCTGCCGCGGCCGAGGCCGCCCTCTACCGCCCGGAGGCCCCGAGCTACCCCGCCGCTGCGGGTCTACGCCTCCCGGAGCTGGCTCCACCCACGGCCTTCCTCTGCCCAGAAACACGTCCGGGGGGCTCGGCCCTCCCTGCTGACCTTCCCTCGTCCCAATGCCCCTGGTACCCCAGGTAGAGCGAATCCATTCCTACTCTACAGCGCCGGCAGCTGGCGTCAAAACTGAGGAACTCGGTGTTCTCCCTCCAGAAAGGGGAGCCGTGAAAAGAGTTAAAGCAGGGGAGTCGTTTTCAGATGCGCGCTTTAGAAAGATCACCGGCTCCCGAGAGGAGGAGGGAGTGTATAGGGCTGCAATTGGAGGCGAGGACGAAAGCTTCTCAGACTGTTGCAAGGCCCAGGTGAGACTTGAGGCCTGAATCCGAGCTGCGTGCGCTGCAGGGAAACGCGGATGGACTGAGAGAGGGGGGAGGGGTGGAGAATGAGAGACTGGATGGAGGGGTAGGGGTGTGCAGAGTGTCTGGGACGACTCCCAAGTTTCTGGCTTGGCCAGGGGTGGGGCTGGTGGAGGGCTAGGTTTAGGGTGAAGGGGGCCAACAAGCTCAGTTTTGAATCTGCCTGCGTCTCAGGTACCCGCTGGACAGGGCCCACCGGAGGCGCAGTCTGCAGCCGCGGACCATTCAGTGTTGAGACTGGCGTGGAAGCTGATGCCAAGAGGGATGCGTAAGATGGGCAGACTTAGCTGCCCCGTCTCTGGTGCTCTTCAGACAGACGTCAAGGCTGAAATACAAGCTCCTTCTTTCTAGCAGTATTTGTTTGCATGTGGTCCGGCATACCCTAAAGGCTTTTTAATAATATATATATATAATTAATTTTGGGATCATTAATCTACAATTACATGTGCAATATTATGCTTATTAAACTACCCCTTCATCAGGTCCGCCCCACCAACCCCATTACAGTCACTGTCCATCAGCGTAGTGAGATGCTGTAGAATCACTACTTGTCTTCTCTGAGTTGTACAGTCCTCCCCGTGCCCCCCCAACATTACGTCTGCTAATCGTAATGCCCCTTTTTCCCTCTTATCCCTCCCTTCCCGCCCATTTTCCCCAGTCCCTTTCCCTTTGGTAACTATTAGTCCGTTCTTGGGTTCTGTGAGTCTGCTGTTGTTTTGTTCCTAGAGTATTTTTTCTTTGTTCTTATACTCCACATATGAGTGAAATCATTTGATACTTGTCTTTTTCGGCTTGGCTTATTTCACTGACCATAATACCCTCTAGCTCCATCCATGTTGTTGCAAATGGTAGGATTTGTTTTCTTCTTATGGCTGAATAATATTCCATTGTGTATATGTACCACCTCTTCTTTATCCATTCATCTACTGATGGACACTTAGGTTGCTTCCATTTCTTGGCTATTGTAAATAGTGCTGCAATAAACATAGGGGTGCATCTGTCCTTTTCAAATTGGGCTGCTGCATTCTTAGGGTAAATTCCTAGGAGTGGAATTCCTGGGTCAAATGGTATTTCTATTTTGAGTTTTTTGAGGAACCTCCATACTGCTTTCCACAATGGTTGAACTAATTTGCAGTCCCACCAGCAGTGTAGGAGGGTTCCCTTTTCTCCACATCCTCGCCAACATTTGTTGTTGTTTGCGTTTGGGATGTTGGCCATCCTCACTGGTGTGAGGTGATATCTCACTGTGGTTTTAATCTGCATTTCTCTTATGATTAGCGATGTGGAGCATCTTTTCATGTGCCTGTTGGCCATGTGAGTTTCTTCTTTGGAGAAGTGTCTATTCATGTCCTCTGCCCATTTCTTAATTGGATTATTTGCTTTCTCTTTGTTAAGGTGCATGAGTTCTTTATATATTTTGGATGTCAACCCTTTATCAGATACGTTTTTTATGAATATATTCTCCCATACTGTAGGATGTCTTTTTGTTCTACTGATGGTGTCCTTTGCTGTACAGAAGCTTTTCAGCTTGATATAGTCCCACTTGTTCATTTTTGCTTTTGTTTCCCTTGCCCGGGGAGATATGTTCATGAAGAAGTCGCTCATGTTTATGTCCAAGAGATTTTTGCCTATGTTTTTTTCTAAGAGTTTTATGGCTTCATGACTTACATTCAGGTCTTTGATCCACCTTTAGTTTACCTTTGTGTATGGGGCTAGACAGTAGTCCAGTTTCATTCTCTTACATGTAGCTGTCCAGTTTTTCCAACACCAGCTGCTGAAGAGGCTGTCATCTCCCCATTGTATATCCAAGGCACTTTTATCAAATATTAATTGGCTGTATATGTTTGGTTTAATGTTTGGATTTTCTATTCTGTTCCACTGGTCTGTGGGTCTGTTTTTGTGCCAATACCAAATTGTCTTGATTATTGTGGCTTTGTAGTAGAGCTTGAAGTCAGGGAGTGTAATTCCCCTGTTTTATTCCTCCTTCTCAGGATTGCTTTGGCTATTCGGGGTCTTTTGTGGTTCCATATGAATTTTAGAATTATTTGTTCCAGTTCATTGAAGAAAGCTGTTGGTAGTTTGATAGGGATCACATTGAATCTGTAGATTGCTTTAGGTAGTATAGCCATTTTGACAATATTTATTCTTCCTAGCAAAGGGCATGGGATGCATTTCCATTTGTTAGTGTCCTCTTTACTTTCTCTTTGGAGTGTCTTGTAGGTTTCAGAGTACAGGTCTTTCACTTCCTTCGTTAGGTTTATTCCTAGGTATTTTAATATTTTTGATGCAATTGTGAATGGAATTGTTTTTCTGATTTCTCTTTCTGTTAGTTCATCGTTAGTGTATAGGAAAGCAACAGATATCTGTGTGTTAATTTTGTATCCTGCAACTTTGCTGAATTCAGATATTAGTTCTAGTAGTTTTGGAATGGAGTCTTTAGGGTTTTTTATGTACAGTATCATGTCATCTGCAAATAGTGACAATTTGACTTCTTCTTTACCAATCTGGATGCCTTGTATGTCTTTGCTTTGTTTGATTGCCGTGTCTAGGACCTCCAGTACTGTGTTGAATAACAGTGGAGAGAGTGGGTATCCCTGTCTTGTCCCCGATCTTAGATGAAAAGCTTTCAGCTTCTTGCCATTAAGTATGATGTTAGCTGTGGGTTTGTCATATATGGCCTTTATGATGTTGAGGTACTTGCCGTCTATACCCATTTTGTTGAGAGTTTTAATCATGAATGGATGCTGAATTTTGTCAAATGCTTTTCAGCATCTATGGAGATGATCATGTGGTTTTTGTTCTTCTTTTTGTTGATGTGGTGGATGATGTTGATGGATTTTCGAATGTTGTACCATCCTTGCATCCCTGGGATGAATCCCACTTGATCATGGTGTATGATCCTCTTGATGTATTTTTGAATTCGGTTTGCTAATATTTTGTTGAGTATTTTTGCATCTACGTTCATCAGGGATATTGATCTGTAATTTTCTTTTTTGGTGAGGTCTTTGCCCGGTTTTGGTATTAGAGTGATGCTGGCTTCATAGAATGAGTTTGGAAGTATTCCCTCCTCTTCTATTTTTGGAAAACTTTAAGGAGAATGGGTGTTATTTCTTCTCTATATGTCTGGTAGAATTCAGAGGTGAATCCATCAGGTCCGGGGGTTTTGTTCTTGGGTAGTTTTTTTATTTACGATTCAATTTCGTTGCTGGTGATTGGTCTGTTTAGTTTTTCTGTTTCTTGCTTGGTCAGTCTTGGAAGGTTGTGTTTTTCTAATAAATTGTCCATTTCTTCTATGTTTTCCAGCTTGTTAGCATATAGATTCTCATAATATTCTCTTATAATTCTTTGTATTTCTGTGGGGTCCATCATTATTTTTCCTTTCTCATTTCTGATTGTGTTTATGTGTGTAGATTCTCTTTTTCTCTTAATGAGTCTGGCTAGGGGTTTATCTATTTTGTTTATTTTTTCAAAGAACCAGCTCTTGGTTTCATTGATTTTTTCTATTGTTTTATTCTTCTCAATTTTATTTATTTCTTCTCTGATCTTTATTATGTCCCTCCTTCTGTTGACTTTGGGCCTCATTTGTTCTTCTTTTTCCAATTTCAGTAATTGTGTCTTCAGACTATTCATTTGGGAATGTTCTTCCTTCTTTAAATAGGCCTGGATTGCAATATACTTTCCTCTCAGAACTGCCTTTGCTGCGTCCCACAGAAGTTGTGGCTTTGTGTTGTTGTTGTCATTAGTCTCCATATATTCTTTGATTTCTGTTTTGATTTGGTCATTAACCCATTGATTAATTAGGAGAATGTTGTTAAGTCTCCATGTATTTGTGAGCCTTTTTGTTTTCTTTCTAAAATTTATTTCTAGTTTTATACCTTTGTGATCTGAGACATTGGTTGGTAGGATTTCAATATTTTTGAATATACTGAGGTTCTTTTTGTGGCCTAGTATGTGGTCTAGTCTGGAAAATGTTCCATGTGCACTTGAGAAGAATGTGTATCCTGTTGCTTTTGGGTGTAGAGTTCTGTAGATGTCTGTTAGGTCCATCTGTTCTAGTGTGTTGTTCAGTGTCTCTGTGTCTTTACTTATTTTCTGTCTGGTTGATCTGTCCTTTGGAGTGAGTGGTGTGTTGAAGTCTCCTAAAATGAATGCATTGCTGTCTATTTCCTCCTTTAATTCTGTTAGTATTTGTTTCACATATGCTGGTGCTCCTGTGTTGGGTGCATATATATTTATAATGGTTATATCTTCTTGTTGGACTGACCCATTTATCATTATGTGATGTCCTTCTTTATCTCTTGCTACTTTCTTTGTTTTGAAGTCTATTTTGTCTGATACAAGTACTGCAACACCTGCTTTTTTCTCTTTGTTGTTTGCATGAAATATCTTTTTCCACCCCTTCACTTTTAGTCTGTATATCTTTGGGTTTGAGGTGAGTCTCTTGTCAGCAGCATATAGATGGGTCTTGCTTTTTTATCCATTGTGTCTTTTGATTGGTGCATTCAGTCCATTTACATTTAGGGTCATTATTGATAGATATGTAATTATTGCCATTGCTGGCTTTAGATTCGTGGTTACCAAAGGTTCAAGGGTTGCTTCTTTACTATCTAACAATCTAACTTAACTTTCTTGTTAAGTTATTGTAAACACAGTCTGATGTTTCTTTATTTCTCTCCCTTCTTATTCCTCCTCCTCCATTTTTTCTATACTAGGTGTTTTATTCTTTGCCTTTAGTTAGTATTTGGATGGTCTGCTTTCTTTGCTACGATTTTATTTTCTCTGGTGACATCTTTTTAGCCTTAGGTGTGCTTCCATCTAGAGCAGTCCATTTAAGATATCCTGTAGTGTGGTTTATGGGAGGCAAACTCTCTCAACTTTCGTTTGTCTGGAAATTGTTTAATCCCTCCATCATATTTAAATGATAATCGTGCTGGATACAATATTCTTGGTTCGAGGCCCTTCTGTTTTATAACGTTAAATATATCATGCCATTCTCTTCTGGCCTGTAAGGTTTCTGTTGAGAAGTCTGATGATAGTCTGATGGGTTTTCCTTTGTGGGTGATCTTTTTTCTCTCTCTAGCTGCCTTTAATACTCTGTCTTTATCTTTGATCTTTGCCATCTTAATTATTATGTGTCTTGGTGTTGTCTTCCTTGGGTCCCTTGTGTTGGGAGATCTGTGGGCTTCTGTAGACTGCGAGACTATTTCCTTCCCCAGCGAGGGAAAGTGTTCAGCAATTATTTCTTCAAAAACACTTTCTATCCCTTTTTCCTCTCTCTTCTTCCTCTGGTACTCCTATAATGCGAATATTGTCCCGTTTGGATTGGTCACACAGTTCTCTTAATATTCTTTCATTCCTAGAGATCCTTTTATCTCTTTCTGCCTCAGCTTCTCTGTATTCCTGTTCTCTGATTTCTATTCCATTAACAGTCTCTTGCATCTCATCCATTCTGCTGTTAAGCCCGTCGATCGCTTGTCTGATTTCTGCATTGTCTTTCCTCAGTTCCCTCACTTCCTCCCTCAGCTCTTGCACATTTCTCTGTAGGTCCATCAGCATGGTTATGACTTTTATTCTGAATTCTTTTTCAGGAAGACTGTGCATTTCCATCCCTTCAGGCTCCCTCTCTGGGGTTGTGTGGTTGATTTTAGTCTGGACCATATTCCTCTGTCTTTTCATGGCTATTGAAGTGGTCTCTGGTAGTTGCCACCTATGTCAGCTGGGCTCTTTAAGACCGCCTCTTGGGGTGCCGAGTCCTCTCGGGTGTAGCTGCACGCTGTGCGCTTTCCTGTGTATTCTGGTTTCTCTTTTAGGAATAGTTGTATTTGCTGTATTTTTGTAGATAAATATAGTTTTGGGAGGAGATTTCTGCCACCCTGATCACACTGCCATCTTCCCGGAAGTCTCCACCCTAAAGGCTTTACCGGTTCTTTTTGCTATTGCATTCCAGCCTATGCAAGCAATATATTCAGTGTTGCACTTGGATGGGTTGCAGGACCCACAGATGTTCTTAAAAGCTTTCAGGTAAAAATTTGCTCATTCATTCCGCTATTAATTGAGTAACTCCTATCTTTTGGCCCTTGATGCTTTCTCCTTTGGATTACTGCAATAGCCTCACTCTTCTTGCTTCATTTCTTACAAAGCATGGTAGGTGAAATGAGGGATAATTTGCTTTTAATTGTTCTTCACTGATGTAATTGGAATTGCCAAAAATACTTTTTCCATTGGCTGCTGGTATACCACCCCTTTGCTACTCAAAAACCACGTTTCAGATAAGGCAGACCCTCCCAAGCTCTAGTGGTCACATGACCCAAGTCTCCCCAGTGAGGCCTCGGGGTTGCGTTAGAGTTAGTCACATGATCTGAGCCAGACCAGGGAGAGTTGGTCTAGAGACTTTCATGGAACTAGGGAAATGAAATGTCATTTGCAACTGGATTGCTAAACTAGTAGGAAGACTGCTGCTGGCAGCCATATTTGCAGTCATATGAGCAGTGTCACTTTGGAAATGAAGAACAGAAATAGTGCTGAGTGGAGTCATGTTTGGTGTTTGTGCAGCTGGAAACATGCAGTACCAAAGATGAGCACCAAAGATATTTTAGTTGGGTTTGTCACTTGTAACTGAGACCTATGTTAAATTCACTGGTTTGTATTTACAGAATTCCTCCTCCTTTCTAGTACTTTCGTTTATCTCCAAACTTCTCTTCCCCATAATTTAATAATTGCTCACAATGTGTTATTTTGGATTACCGTCACTGTGCCCTTATCCTCCCCTTACTTATGCAAACTGTTTCTACGTTGCTGTCAGAACCATGTGAAAGGAAAAACTGCCCATTATTTTCTTACTAAAAATCCTTCAGACTTATTCAACATAGTACTGGAGGTCCTAGCCATGGCAATCAGACAACACAAAGAAATAAAAGGCATCCAGATCAGCAAGGAACAAGTTAAACTGTCACTGTCTGCAGATGACAGGATATGGTACATAAAAAACCCTGAAGAATCTACTCCAAAACTACTAGAACTAGTATCTGAATTCAGCAAAGTTGCAGGATACAAAATTAATACAGAGAAATCTGTTACATTCCTATACAGTAACAATGAACTAGCAGAAAAAGAAATCAAGAGAACAATTCCATTCACAATTGCATCAAAAAGAATAAAATACCTAGGAATAAACCTAACCAAGGAAGTGAAAGACCTATACCCTGAAAACTACAAGACAGTCTTGAGAGAAATTAAAGAAGACACTACTAAATGGAAATACATCCCAAGCTCATGAGTAGGAAGAATTAATATTGTCAAAATGGCCATCCTGCTCTAAGCAATGTACAGATTCAATGCAATCCCTACCAAAATATTGACAGCATTCTTCAATGAACTAGAACAAATAGTTCTAAAATTCATATGGAACCACAAAGACCCCAAATAGCCAAAACAATCCTTAGAAGGAACAATTCCTTGGAAGGAAGTGTGGGGGGCTTTATGCTCCCAAACTTCAAGCTCTACTACAAAGCCACAGTAATCAAGACAATTTGATACTCGCACAAAAACAGAGCCATAGATCAATGGAATAGAATAGAGAGCCCAGATATAAACCCACACATATATGGCCAATTAATATATGATAAAGGAGCCATGTACATACAATGGAGAAATGAGAGCCTCTTCAACTGGCAAAACTGGACAGCTACATGTAAGACAATGACACTGAATCACTGTCTAACTCCATACATAAAAGTAAACTCGAAATGGATCAAAGACTTGAATGTAAGTCATGAAACCATAAAACTCATAGAAGAAAATATAGGCAAAACTCTCTTGAATATAAACATGAGCAATTTTTTCATAAACATATCTCCTTGGGCAAGGGAAACAAAAGCAAAAATGAACAAGTAGGACTACATCAAACTAAAAAGCTTCTACAGCAAAGGACACCATCAGTAGAATAAAAAGGCGTCCTACAGTATGGGAGAATATATTCATAAATGACATATCCAATAAGGAGTTCACATCCAAAATATATAAAGAGCTCACATGCCTCAACACCCAAAATGCAAATAACCCGATTAAAAAATGGGCAGAGGATCTGAACACTTCTCTAAAGAAGAAATTCAGATGGCCAACAGGCACATGAAAAGATGCTCCACATCACTACTCATCAGGGAAATGCAAATTAAAACCACAATGAGATATCACCTCACACCAGTTAGGATGGCCAACATAGAAAAGAATAGGAACAACAAATGCTGGCAAGGATGCAGAGAAAGGGGAACCCTCCTACACTGCTGGTGGGAATGTACATTAGTTCAACCATTGTGGAGAGCAGTATGGAGGTTTCTCAAAAAACTACAAATAGAAATATCATTTGACCCAAGAATTCCACTCCTAGAATTTACCCAAAGAAAACATCACAGATTCAAAAAGACACATACACCCTTTTACCGCAGCACTATTTACAATAGCTAAGACAAGGGAGCAGCCTAAGTGTCCATCAGTAGATGAATGGATAAAGATGTGGTACATATACACAATGGAATATTATTCAGCCGTAAGAAGAAAACAAATCCTACCATTTGCAACAACATGGATGGAGCCAGAGGGTATTATGCTGAGTGAAATAAGCCAGGCAAGTACCAAATGATTTCACTCATCTGTGTAGTATTAACAAAGCAAAAACTGAAGGAACAAAAAACAGCAGCAGACTCACAGACTCCAAGAACGGATGGTTACAAAAGGGAAGGAGGTGGGGGTGGAGGGAGGGAGATGGGGATTAAGGAGTATTATGATTAACATAATAATGAGGGGGCACAGTACAGCACAGAGAAGACAAATAGTGACTCTAGCATCTTACTACGCTGATGGACAGTGACTGTCTTGGGGTATGTGGTGGGGACTTGATAATAGGAGGAATGTAGTAACCACAATGTTGCTCATGTGAAGCCTGAGCATAAGACTGTATATGAATACCTTAATTAAAAAAAAATCCTTCAGAACCCCATCACCTACAGGCAGAACCCCAAGTTCTCTAGTATGATTTAACCCCTATCTACTTGACCAACTGAAATGCACCCTTCACTAATACTGGACTGCTTGTAGCTCCCTGTACAAGCTATGCTACAAGTTTGGTTATGCAGTTGCCCGTTATGAGTCGGTTTAAGCCTTCTCTCTAGGGAGCCACCTGCTGCCCCATAATAGCTAAGGGACCCAAAGCTTGTGCATATATATGTATGGCCCTTTCAGACTATCAGTTTCTTTGTGTCTGTTTCTCCCACTGCTCCATGAGATCCATGCAGGACTTTGCTTATCTGTGTCAACAGCCCAGCATAGCATGGAAGAAAAAGTGCCTGTACTGTGATTACTGATCAGAACGACAGTGGTTGGGAATTCTAGCTCCAGTATGAATCTGAGCCTTTTTAGGAAAGGATTTGAAGAATCCCACCTATCTTGGGCTTCCGAATTAGTTCCAGCCTAACGGTTCAAGTATATTATTTCATGGTAGAACCAAAAGGCCAATTTTACTTTATTACTAAAAGGGTAATAATGCTTGTAATCCCAGGAAATGGGTCTATCCCTTCTACATTTCACTTTTTTTGCCCTGAACTTTAGATTCCCTTATCTTCACTTATGTGGGCCCATGATCACTGTTTTTGTATTTACATCTGTTGCTAACAGATAACTTTAGGTAAGCTCTCTTTGGATACTTTATGTCATTGGGATTTTTAACTGCAGTCACTTTTGTGGAGAGCGGTTGGGACAGAAGGAGCAAGAGTACAGGACAGGACTGATTATGTTTTTGTGCCTAGTCTCCATCTAAGGCCTGAACCGGGCCTGACTCTGAAAGAAACCTTGAAAGGTTTCCTAAATTCCAGGTACAAGTATCTCAGGAATGCAGGAAGGTCTTATCTCAAGGCCAGACACCTGGACCAGATGCCCCTAGGCGTATGTGACTTAAGTATTGGATTAATGTCTGATTGGATTGATCTGTGGGCAATACTTAAGTGATTGGATTAAGGTCTTGAGAAAGGTGTGTGAATCTAATCTGTAGGCAATTCATGTGTATATAAGCCATGCCAGAATAAAGCTTCTTCGCATTCTGCACCAGACAGTTCGCCCTCCTGTCATCTTGTATATACAGCCCGACGCCCCCACTCAGGAACTGTTCGACTCCTGCCGGCAGGCCCCGGCACACTTTATCTCATGCAGCCTCCTAGCACTCATGAGCACACAGAATTTCACAAATGCACCCGAGAACCAGAGACCTGTCCTGCTATGAACTAGCTATTTCAGGTCTTGAGCTTTTGTGCCACCACCTGAAAAATTCCTAACATACTTCTCAATCACCACCCCTCCTCAGGCTGCAGTAAGGATCAAATGAGACGACCTGCTAAAGGCCTCCCCTGACACAGGTGGGTCACCCTGAAGAAGTGATGCCCGACAGTGCCAGTCAGCCACAGGAGCTTGGCCAGAATCAATGATCTACTTCCTTCACTTAGCAAATGTGCTATGAAAAAATGTCAGCTAAGCTGAATAGTGTGCTCAGGTACTTACATTCTAGTGAAAATTCCTTTTCACAGAGCAGGAACAATAAGCTTCCAGAGTAGCAGCCAGTCCCACGGACCATCCAGCATCTTTGAAACAAGTTTGTTGCAAGCTCTGAATCCCCAAATTCCAGATCCTTTTCCCCAGCCTGTCTTACAGCCAGAACAAAGGTATGTTGGCTAGGATCTGCCAATCAGAGACACTCATCCTGTTTTCCATTAGGAAGACACACAAAAGGAGGTGCTAGGTACAATTGTCTATTTTGGTTCTGGTCCGGGCAGAGGCCAGCTAGCTTTTGGAAGGTGCTGATGCAAAGACTGACATCTAGTGCCCAGTGATAATGGTGCAGGCTGCGGTGTGCAGTCCTAGCCAATAACAACGGTGTATTAGCTAGAGAAGGCCCAGCCCAAGGCACTGTTTGGGCAGGATTTTTGGCTATGCAGCTTCAAAGCCTGGCTCTGGCTCTCCCAAATATTATTACTAATTTATAACGTTTGAAATAGCCTTCAAACTTAACCATTAGACATTCTTACAAATTTAAGGATGGAATTTAAGCCCACTGAAATGTCAAAATTCTGAAAACTGATCACTCATGTACCCAAATCTTATATAAAATTGGTATCAACCCATATTATCTGGCCACATCCATTAAGTTTTTAATTTGAACTCTTCCTCAAAAAAGTCAGTATTCCAGCACTGGTATTTTGAACAGACCTACAATTAGGCATCTATACTTTGGACCTCTAAAAAGAAATCTAATTTCCCCTACAGTAATGAAAAATCACTGTTTGGGGTAGGTGGTGTCTTGCAGATATGCTGAGTACTCCGTTTCAGGGTCAGAAAATTAGTCAAGTCCAGTCTGTCTTCACTTTTCCCAGTCTCATACCCAGGAATGTGCAGACGAGGTCAAGGTCTTGGCAGGAAGCCGACTGCTTACTTTTTGTCCGAGATGGGTTTTAGCCACCGTAATCCCAGGCATAGTTTGTTTCTTGGGGGTGTTACAAAACATTTATTTCATTTATTATAAAACATTAACTTCATTTAGGAAATTCCCTTTAAGAGTTAAGTAAACAGTTTACCTACTAAATGATAAGTGAAGACAACCTTCCATAGAAGCTGCAAAAATCTCAAGTTCCACATTTAAATAGAAATGTGTGTTGAGACACGTAACTTTAATCAGTCGTTTCTTTCAATATATTTTATTCTGATGAAGTTACAAAAGTAGATACAAAATACTTTTTTTAAAAGTACAGTTAACTGACTTAGAAAAATAGATAAAGCCCATAAAGGTTTAAAAATACAACATAAACTTTCATGTAAAGAACATTTTAAAGTATTTTAGATGGTAAACAACACTAACTTATGCAAACTATTCCACAAACACAGAATGTTGTTCTATAATAAATCTATAGCATACTGATTATCCATTTGGATTTACAGAATACTTGTTTGGAACAGAATCTGAGGAGAACGCCCATGTGAATTTCAGTGCAGTTATGTCAACAAAATGACTGCAATCACATAATATCTATATCCCCAGAGCCTTAAAGTCTGAAATACCAAAACCTAATGCAAAAACACAGGAAGACTGAGGGACTACTTCCCTCTTTGTCAGAATTCAACAACAGTATAAACCAAATCCACTTAACTGATGAACTGGTACCTGGAGGAAATAATGTCCCTGCTGAAGGTGCTCAGTCCTGGCCAACATTTTTCCTGCCAGAGCTCCAAGGCCAGGACCAGCCTCCTACAGCCAGGCAGGGAACACAAGCACACCAACAGGGGCTGTTTAGAAACCAATTTCTAAGACTTATACAATATTTGGGCCTGATTTGTTTATGCTTATGAGGTGATATTACACGTAGAAGCTCCACTTTTGGAAAACCTCACTGCTCAGAGAGAAGGCCAGTTATATGATCAGCAAACCTCAAGTGTCTGCAAGTTAAAATCACCACTAGGTTTGCTCCTTTGCCTCTGCACTACTAGGAAATCTCTCCTTTTTTTTGGTACCAGAGTCATGATGGATACAGATTTGTATTTCTGTAGGCAGTTCCATAAGCTATGGCTCTACAGCCTACGATGAGATTAGATGTCAGCCCTCTAAAATCACTATTTAGTCTGAAGAATAAAGGGTACATTTTGCTGTCAATACAAAACCTTTAGTACAAGGAAGTTTCAATATTTAAATAAAAATCTGCTATCCAAGTCTACAAGTCTTTAAAGCCTGGAAATTAAAGCTCGACCAGCCTGACTGCATGATTCAACAGGCGCCCTCTGCCTTTCATCAGGCATGAGGGGCAGCTGTCAGCACCAGCGACAACTTTGGAATCTGAAAGGGCAGGGGACTGAGTGTTGTGGAAAAGACAGACAGACCCTGGGCACAGGGAGATGAATCAGAGGTGAGAGTAGTCCAAGATAGACATTTCTTCCAACTCTTACCAGTAAAAGACTGGCCCTCTGGCCGAGCCAGGAAGGCATCATCCTCTCCTTTCCTCCACTTCTCCTGCCCTCAACTCTCTGGCCTTGGATACAAACAATGTTAACACTATTGGTTTTGTGCATTGTTGGTTAAGCCAGATCAGTTTAGAAACCTGGTAATTTTTAAGTTTCCAGGCCTTATAAAACATTCTGGGGGTGGGGGGGGAGCACAGGGAAGGCAGTATAGCACAGAGAAGACAAGGTGACTCTACAGCATCTCACTACGCTGATGGACAGTGACTGTAATGGGGTATGTGGTGGGGACTTGATGATGGGGGGAATCTAGTAACCACAATGTTGCCCATGTGATTTTATATGATACCAAAAAAAACAAACAAACCATTCTGAGTCTCAAGTTACCAACAAATTTTTATGTCCCATTGATAAGCTGCCTTTACTACCATTCTAACATGTAACCATCTTCAGTTTGTTTTGGGGCTGAGTCATGAAGAAAGGGAGGGTTTCTATTACTGAAAATAAACTAAGAAAAGTGAAAACCCTTTTGAGGTTCTAATATTTGAAATATTAGAAATGACGATGAAAGTGCAAACCTAGCTGAGAAATATAATTTCATTGCAGACTTAAAGCCAACAAGGTTTAAAGTCAAGAGGTGGTAACATTCTAGGTGGCATCTAGAAACCTTCTTTCTTGTTTGTAAATAACCAACATAAACATACAGAGCTCCTGACAGGGACCTTTAGATAAGCTTCAAATGTGGACTGTGGAATGTTTCATAGAGGGCTTTTCTCTTTTTTCCATGATTATTCAACTCTTTAATTACTGGTTTCAGCCTAAGTTAGACGAAATACTTTTCCTCTAAAATTTTGGATATACTTAATAATTTATTGATATTGAGTTACTGTAAAAATGGAGTTTCTATACAATTTTTTTCTATACTCTAGTGGAATAAATACAAGTAACGAAAAACCAAATCTAACCTTTCTGTCAAACCATCAAGGAAATCGGTGAGTACTTTGCAAACATCACGACTCTGAGACACAGGACACTGACGAACTCAATGTGTAGCCAGTCTGGCAAGTCTTAGTATACTTGTGCTTCAATACATTTTAAACAGTCAGCTAGAGTTTATGAAATACTAGAAACCAAATGAAAATTAGGTATTTTCTTCACTAAAGGGGAAGATTCTTTTAATCCCAACAGAAATAGAAGAAATTTTGAGTTTTGATACAAAAACAATTAAAATAGGATAAAACCCCTATGGGGGCTCAATCCATCCTTATACTAGTATATTGAAGTTAAGCTTTCTGTTTACTAATTCCTCCCATTTTGTCTACACAGAGGCACGTACACACATACACACACAAGAATAGGTAACATACCAAACTTTTAGCTGTGTTATAAAATGTGTACACCTTCAAGGTTTTTTATTGTGGTTTTAAGTTTTATCCTTGTTGGGATAGTTTGTGCATTTCTATACTACTCTTAACTAAGTCTCAAGTCACAATAAAAACTCAACTCAAAACCAAAACAATCAAGTGCTGAGTACTTCCTTCCATTCTCCTATCCAGAATTCCAAAGTGTCTGAAAAACAATGTGAATGAAAACAATGGTCTTGAGGCCTAAATTTGTCATCAATTTTGGGGGAAGTTTTCTTTATCTCAGCCCAAAACTACATATTATAATTAATCTGAATGAAGCATTTCAAAAAATCTGTAAGACCATTCTTAGATGCCTTAAAAAAATTATTTCTGATACACACATACTCCTAAAAATTTAGATAGGCTTATGTAAACAAAATCCCAAATAGAGTCATTTTAGAAATAACTTTGGTTACTCCTATACCACAAGTCACATGAAGACTCCAATTGTAATCATGGATACATATATATTATCTATAAAAACACTAGCATACAAACTTCAAACTAAAAGGTTATCCAAAGTGACACAAATGTTCCAAATCTTAAATTTAAAAATAATTCTTCTGTTTGTAAAATAAAAGCAGAATATAACTGATTTGACTGCATTTTTAGATAAATTGTTCTGGAAACTTAAATTATTAGTGGAAATTCTTAACATCCATTATGCTGTCACTTGAAACAGATTCATTTTCATCAGTAAAACAGTAATAAGTAAAGTAATAAACTACAGGTGAGTCATCACATATTAACTGCCAAGTAAGACGGACAGTAACAGGAGTGGTCACACAGTGCTTCAGATCAGCTGCGCCCTGAGTTTCTCACTCAGAAGACATGAGGCCAACAGACCTTTGGGAAAGTTTTATGAGATACAGACAACAGGTGTCTTTTTATCCTTTCTTAAAAGTTTGTAACAATAGTCTACAACAGATAGCAATGAAATAGCTCTAGTGGCAGATAAAGCAAGAGAGTAACTGTGTTCTAGCAGAAACATTTATCTGTCTTTTGATCCAAGCTTCTCAATTAATTCCTGAAGAGGTGCCAACTCACGCCTATCAATCAGATTAAACTCCTAAAAGAGAAGAAACATAAAAATTTAAAATAGATCTAAAATTAAAACTCTGAATGTAAGAGGGATTCCCAATTCTAGTTTTCTGAAATACAAAAAAAAAAAAAAAAAAGAATGAAATGATCTCTGTGAACATTTTAAAATAGGGTCATTTTTGCTCCCTTTCTACTTTTTAAAATTAATTTTATGTATTTTTATTGATATACAATCTTATATTAGTTTCAAGTATATAACACAGTGGTTCAACAGTTACCCACATTATTAAATTCTCACTGCCACTAGTACAGATGTCTGCCAACATAGGAAAATGTTACAGAATCACTGGTTATATTCTCTATTCTGCTCCCTTTTTAAAATGCGGAGGACTTCCTAAATAAGCAACTGTATGTATTAGCATGACCCTCAACTGTGTAGAATATTAAAATCAAAATTATGTAGGTTTGCATTTACAAGGAAATCACCTGAAAACTATACACTGAACCTTGATAATGGCCACCTCTGGGGCAGTGGACCTTTTAATTAAATATATCTATTATCTATGTATCTATCTCTATATACTCTATACATCTATGCCATGCAAATAATCTCAGAAGAGCACAGTATATTGTCCATTTTGAGATACACAAAATCATAATACAATATCTACTATTAAGATACTGGTTTTTCCATCAAGAAACATCTAGATAGACCTATTTATATTTTGCACATAGAATGATATAGCTCTGAAGTTAGGTTAAGGAGTCCTGATTCTTTTATATCTTTTTCAAACAATGTGAATTATTTTGATTTTGGTAAGTTCCAATTCCAACTAAGGGCCCATAAGGCAGTAAGGCCACCTCTTTGAAGGCAGTGGTCCTTTCTGAAGTTTCTAGTGGCTTAGTTGATTAAGATCTGGCTTGAAAGAGACTTCTGGAAACTTAACCCAAGATAGCAGCTGACAAATTCTTCCAAAAGTTTCTTTTCCAGGCATAGACATCTCATTAACCCAACCACAGATGTTTTTCCATAGCATTCCTTCTCCCAGCAGTAGCAGTCGAACGGGAGGGTAGGAACAAGCTTTCTCGGGTTTTTGGTGCTCCCTGTCATATTTTAACCAGAGACCTGGCTGCTATGCACATCAATGAAATAAACAGTGTGGAAAAGAGAACAGAAAGAGAAGCCTGCTTGTACTTAGCTCTTCTATAAATAAGACTCTATAAAGGGCTCTTTATTAAAGTTAGCAATCCAAGTAAGTTCAAGTCAAAGGACATACTCGTCAACATGTTCAACTTACCTGAACAAAGAAGATAAAGTGCTTAAAGGAGGTGTTGAGGTGGGCCTCCTCTTGCAGCTGCATCACAGAATCAAAGTGCTGGTGATAAATATGGGCATAAACTCTGAACAGACGCTTCAGAATGGTCTTTGCCACAGACATAAAGTTTTTGGGAAATGGGACACCTGTAATCAAATATGCATATTACCTACTAGTCTTTTATCTAATTGAACAGCAGGTTTAGACACTGCTATGAGCAACTCCAACACACAAACACACACATTCGCAAATACAAGCCTATTTCCACATATTTTTCTTTAAAGGCAAAGAAAAAAAATCCCAAACCTAAGTATATGAGGTACCCACAACACTACTTCTGACTGCCTTAGAATAGTAAACACAGGCATCAAGTTATACAAGATGCTCCTGAATCAAAGTTAAAATTAACATAATTTTAGTAGTTTAATATTGGCAGTTTCTTCCTAAGGTTAAATGCAACAAATATTTTGGCTGTAAATAAAAACTTTACATTTTGTAATTTATAATGCTAAAAATAATTTTACACACACACACACACATATACAACCAGGACTGGAAACGCTAATAAAAAGAAGAAAGGTATACTTTGAGCCATAATTTACTGTCTACAAATAAAAAGTTATTATTTTATCTTTTGAACTACTCTGAAAAGTCAGTTTCTTTCTTAAACTAGGAGTCCCCAACTTTTAATTTTTTAATTGCTTACTTCAATTTTCTGTAGTCTAAGAATAGGATATACTTCATGAAAAAGGGAGGGAAGGCCCCTCTCTGTTTTTCAAGGAAAATGAACACCTCCTTAGAAAAGAAAGGGGAGAAGGTTTGATTATCTCTCCAAGCAGTTCAAGTAGGGATACAACTAGTTATGTTCCTGAGAATTTTGACTGACAAAGTCAAAGTCTCCTAGAAAATAGGACAGCAGAGAGACAACACAACTGGCACTGAGTACAGTATGTAAACACATAAGAAATCAGTTGCTTCCGAAATAACCTAGAATTGTTGGTCTGTTCCACCATGATACTCTTAAAACATTTTCTTTCCTTCAATCTTTCAGAAAACAAAGACTTTCCCTTTTCTCCTTCATTTAAATCGTTTCTCAACCAATCCTTGGTAGATTGAAATTTAATACATTTTGCTCTTAGGCTGATTTTGTGGGTTTTCCCCAAAAAACTTGGCAACCACTTGTCTTTTCAAACATTCTGGAACTTATGGGCACATTTTTCTAGACTGGGTCTCATATTCAAGTATTGAAATGATTGTGATTTTAATCAAACTCCTTGTCTCTCAGAATTTACAAATGGGCATCTCGCTAATAAAAGAGAAATAACTTGGAAATATTAGTTAAAAGTAATAAAGTCCTAATGAAAATAAATTATTGGCAAAAGATGTAGATAACAGCCTAATGAAGAAAGAAAGGGTTCCAGAACATTAGGGTGAATTATTGAAGAATGGTAAAAGCTGAGAAAAGAGAACCAAGTCAAAAGTATTCTTTATCTTCCACAACAGGCAGACTTTAATGAATAGAAGTAATTTGTTTTAATCTCAGGACTTTCCAAACTGACTTTGTGTAACAGAAAGACACATTCAAACATAGTCCACATACAATAATGTGTGAGAAAGGAAATAAAAAATTTAATAGAAGGAAAAATTGACCAACAGCAAACAGACTAAGAGTAACAACATGATATAAACGAACCTCTGAGACTGCAAAAAGGAACTTGCTATGATGTGTTTATGTCCACACCGTCCACGCCCCTCTCCAGCTGGTGGTTTCTGGAGGTGGTTAGGACAGTGGGATTCATGCCCTTATGTCCTGTATTCAAGCCAGAGCTTGCTGGCCCCTTCCACCATGTAAAGACTAGGCAAGAAGTCAGCAGTCTGCAACCCGAAAGTGGACCTTTGCCAGAACCCAACTATGCTGGCACTATGATCTTAAACTTTCAGCCTTTAGAACTGTGAGAAATAAATTTCTGTTGTTTATAAGCCACCCAGCCTCTGGTATTTTTTGTTATAGCACCCCAGACTAGACAAGTCAGAAACCAACAGTATGTTGTTTGTAAGACACCCTTAAACTAAAAATGACAGGACTGATCTCATTCTTGAATACTGACGCCAAAATTTTCAAGTAGAAGCAAAATAAAAATACTCTTCCAGAAGAATATTAAAAATAAAAAAGGCAAAAACTTTATGGTCATCAACAACAGATACTGGAAAAGTATCTGATAAAACTCTACAACCATAACTGACTTAAAAAAATACACACCTCTAACCAAAAGCAAGATTCCTACATAATGAAATACAAGAAGCACTTACATTAAGTAAGGAAACAAGAAAAGGATGTCTGCCATCATCACCATTACTCAGTACTGCTCTCAAGTACTAGTTGCTGCAATTAGGTAAGTTACACAAGTTGGTATCAAAAAGAAAGAGGCAAAATTATCTTAGGCGTGTGACTTTATACCTAAAACACTAGAGAAAACCAACCCAGAACAGTGGAAACTTAAAGAATTAGCACAAACTACAGAATTTTATGGGGAATTAAGAAATAAATAAAAGACAGGAATAAATTAAATATACCTTGTTCTTGGACAGGAAAACTCAGTATTGTCAAGAGAACAAAGATTCCCTACATTAATCTACAAATTGAGTGAAATCATAATCAAAATCTCACAAATATTTTTTACCTTGACAAAATGATTCTAAGTTCTCTGGAAGAATAAATATCCCAGAATAGCCATGAATATTCTGAAAACAAAGAGCAAGGAAGAGACACTAACCCTGTAAG
This sequence comes from Smutsia gigantea, assembly GCA_032199065.1. Classification (NCBI taxonomy): domain Eukaryota; kingdom Metazoa; phylum Chordata; class Mammalia; order Pholidota; family Manidae; genus Smutsia; species Smutsia gigantea. The sequence goes on along the minus strand of JAVSCE010003515.1, from coordinate 26,897 downwards.
ATGCTCAAAGACACAGGGCCACCGTAACTACAACAGTGTTGAATTTCTACAGGAACAGATAAAAAAGACTCCAAAATATGTGGCGATTTGGTGGACATATGATAAGCAGGGGACAGAAGACACATGTGTTTGATAAATGGCAGTGGACAAACTAACTTTGCATCTGTAACCTGAAAATGAAGGGAGCACTGAGAAAAAAAATTCCTGACAGAACAAAGATTTAAATGTAAAAACAAACCCACAGAAGTACTCAATGGAAACACAAATATTTTTATAATCTTGAATTAGGGAAAACCCTTCTAATCATTGTATTAAAATCCAGATGTCACAAAGGTAAAGATTAATAAAATAAGAATGTTGGAGAGAGCAAAAAAACCTCATCAACAAAGTAAGACAAAAGGCAACCTGGGGAAAAAATACATACAACATGTATGACAAAGCTAATGTCCTTAATATACAAAGAAGTGGACAAAGGATATAAAGAGAACACACAATGATCAATAAACCAAAAAATGCTCAATCTCATCAATCTTTTTGAAATGTACATTAGAACAGAAATTTATTTACCCATGCTAGAAAAAATTTAAAAAGGTTAAGAACAAGTACTAGTGAAGAAACCAGCAGATGCAAATACAGTTGGAGGGAATTACACTTACAATCTTTTTGGAGAAGAATTTGGCAGTCTCTACTACATTTTTTAGAAGTAACAAAATGTTTAAAAGAACACAACAAATTTACCATTTAAAAAGAAAAACAGCTCAACATTAACTCACCAATCTTAGAAGGAAAAAGAGTTTCATCATCAAGTTGATCCTGAACCCAAGTCATCAAATAGTCAATGTATTTTGGTGCAGAACATTTGATTGGCTTTTTAATATTAGTACCATCTGCCCAATGATATTCGTATCTGGAGAGAAAGAGACTTACTGGTCAAGTTTTCAAAAACATTAACAAATGTGCAACTTATAATCAAAGTAGGTCCACATTTTGTCAACAGAAGTTACATAAAACTTCAGTAAATTTCCCAAAATTCTACTGAAGATTACTGGGAGTTCTCTACAGAATGTATGTGATGATTTTAGTTGGAAGAGAAAAGGAAGATAATGTGGCAGCTGGCAGTGCCGGAATGGGTATTTTTATAACACAGCACCAAGAAAGATAAGAAGAACTACAATTCCTGTGTATTAAGCAGAGGATGCTGAGGACTGGGTGAGGGGCTGATGAGTAGACCACATTCTCAGATCCTTGGCCATCAAGTTATCACCAACAGAGCAAAGGTTATAAAATCCTGTTTCTCGGAAAGATGGTTAAAGAAACATCCTTAGGCATGTGTCTTTCCACTCCCCTTGCCTTTGCTGAGCCAAAATAATTAACAAGACTTAGGCAAACTTCACTGTGTAAAGCATTTAAGCCATATGGTTTTCTATTTATTTTATTTAAATTTAAGGAAGTTTGAAGAATAAAACTTAACACAAATAAAAAAATCCTTTTTGCAACACTGTAATAAAAATGGGTCTACGAATTCACTGGGGGCCTTTTTCTTTTTTATACTTGCAGCAAACTCAGAAAGGACAATTTTTTCCAAGAGGTAAATACCTTGATAATCATATACCATCAAATAAAATCAGTCACTTATAAGGAAAAGACTGAAACAAAACACACGAAAACATTAATCCCATCATGCTGACTTAACATTATGGATAATACGAAGTTCCAGCTCTTTCTTAGTATTTCTTGAAATTTATTAGTCAAATTATTTAAACTCTAGCATCTTTAAGTCAGATAACTAAAGGAGTACATTGGAAGTAATTAACACTAAATAAGCATTAAAAAAAATAAAACATTAAAGGAACAACTAAAAACTCTTCAAGAAATTCATTTAAAAACCAGAAACAGAACTGTGAATATTAAACTGAAAAATTAACTTTTGCAATAAAAGAAAAACCTAATTCAAATTTCTTTACTTTGACTCCTACAACTGAACATTCATACTTACTATAGTGCAATTATACAATCAAAACACTAGGTACTACATTCCAAAGTATTTAATAGCCAAAAGCTTATAGAGAAGTATTCAAGAACTCACAGAACTGAACTTTTACACAAGCAAACAGATAGGAAAAAAAAAGTATTATTTAATTTATCAGTTAGTTATTACTTTTATTAGTAATTCAAATACCTATGTAATAGGGCAGTATGTGTACCTTGGACCTGCAGACATGACTGGACAACTGGCTTCCGTGCAGAACTCTGTAATAGTTCCATACAACATGTTGATTTGGTTGAAGAAATCCACAGCTAGAAGACAGCAAAATTGTGTTAAAAAAATGTCGTGTAAAGACAACAAAACATCAGACCTCTCAGTTGAAGGAAAAATAGACAATGCTTTTAAGTTTTTGAGTGAATCCTTGGGAGATTCAACTGCAAGGGGTACTGTAAATTCTCTTCTCTTTTTAAGTTGTCACACCTCAGTAAAATTTTTACATTCATGCTTAATAAGCTAAGCTTTTAACCGGCATGTAATAGCAGGGAAATGCATTAGAGATAATTGTAACTTAACAGTGTCTATTATTATTACATCATTAGAATATACAATTTGATAACATCTGAGGGAATGACAAAGCCCCTAACTTCTTACCAATCTGGTCTAGACAATACCACCGTGCTAGGAAAGAGAAGTGTTGTGGAATATACTGTGAGAGGTGAATCAGCTTTATCAATGGGCACTTAAAAGATCTCATTCACCATAAAAAAAAATTGATATCTAAATGTATATAGAAGACATAAAGAAGACACAGGATAATGTCCCTTACCTTGGAGTCTCCAGCAAACAGAAGGGACAAAGTTAAAAGAGATGAACAATACAACACCTAAGAAGATAGTATCCAGAGGCCAATAAGAAGTGCTACGAAGTTCAGAGAAAAGGCACCCCTGAGGGGTTGAGATAGTTAGAGAGCACTTCCTAAAAGAGTATCAACTGAATCGGAAAAGGAATGGGGTGAGTAATGAACTTAACTGAGTGAGACATATTACTCTGCACGGAGAAACCACATAAGCCTTGGAAAGTTTTTAAAAATGCTTTGGTTCCCTGTATGAAGGAGTACCTAAAAATCAACTAGGGCTTTTCAACGTTACTTTAAACACAAACATAAAAAATGTTCCATCTTGTCAGAGGAATTTTATACAAAACTCCCTTGCTTATAAAATAACCCTTCCTCTTTTAGTCCTGTTTCTAAGAAAGTAATACTTAGGCACTCAATATTCATTCAAAACAAAAAAGTATGCCCACACGGTGTGCAGTCCACTGGTCTAAAGCAGCTGTTCTCAAAACGGGTGCAGGGATCCCATTTCAGGGGGATCTGGGAGGTCAGAAGCATTTTGATTGCTCTCTTCACTCTTAGTCTCCCAGGTAGCACAGTGGAATTGTCTAAAAGTTCTGATGTGCAATATCATGACATATGGAATGCAGAAGCAGATGAGAATCCAGCTGTCTCCTAAGCCAGACATTAAATAAGATTTGTGAACATGTAAAAACAATGCCACACTTCTCACTAAAATTTTGGAAAAGAATCATTTTTCATAAAAATATATTTATGTTAATATGTAATGGGTTTAATATTATTTTAGATAAATTTAAAAATATTTAAAATTTCTCAGTTTTAATTTCCAGCACACTAAGTATCAGTAGATACAACCTACATAATTAAAAGCTCTTTGGGGTTCTCAATAATTTTTAAGAGAATAAAGGAATCCTGTGACCAAAAGGTTTGAGAAGAGCTGAGCTAGAGCAGTTAAGTCTCCAAGAAAAATCTAAGACTTAAGAAGGCCAACAGAATCCTTCAGAATAACAGATGATTTCAAGTAAGTCCAAAAAAACAAAAGGGACTTTTTGGAATATATAATACTTCACATGGTTCACATATCAAAGGATAAAGACAGCTAGATAGATCAAAGTATCTACACTAATATAACTATATACTACTATGTATCAAGTAGTCTTACAAACAAACAAAATCAAACCTGAATTTGATTAGAGCTCCACATCTGTGCTAACATGGTAGCCACTGGCCACATATGGCTACTTACATTAAAAGTAAATTTAAAATTTAGTTCCACAGACACATTAACCACATTTCAAGTGCTAAATGGCCACAGAGCAGATACAGAATATTTGCATCCCTGCGAAGTTCTACTGCACCATTACTACTCCTCTGGATCTTAAGTTTACAGGAAAATGGAGGAACAGAACATGATAATGAATGCCTTGGGGATACAATCAATAAAGTTCATACTGTGGGAAAAAATGACCTGGTTTCTTCAACAACAAAATAGTAAGGAAAAAAGACTGCAGTGAAGGCAAACCTGTGAATTAAAAGAGATTTAAGAAACATATGTACAGGTCTTATTGGGTCCTGATTTAAACAAACCATACATTTTTAAAAAAGGAATACTTATAGGACAATCAATGAAAATGTGAACACTGGCTGGATATTTGATAACTTAAAGGAATGACAGTATTGTCCTTATGTTTAAAAAGGGGAGTTCTTGTCTTTTGGAGGTACTCAAATATTTACAGATGAAACAATGTCTTGGGATTCACTTCAAAATAATGAGGGTGAGATACACAAACATGAATTAGCCATGAACTGATATTATTGTTGATATTATTATTATCCGACTGATAATTGTTGAAGGTGGATAATGGATACCTGAGTATTCACTGTATTGGTTTCTCTACTTTTTTGTAGGTTTGAAAATGTCCGTTAAAAAGTTTAAATATTCCTGGACATCTGAAATTCCTACTAGATTTAAACCTTATTCACCCAGAACTGATCTCATCTCAGAATCACTTTCTTAAACTCAAGAGTGACTTTGAGCTCATGGGTCCCTCCCATTTTCTCCCAATCTCTCAATTTCCCTCTGACTACTCCCAGGTCACAAGAAATAATCAAGTGACCGACCACGTGAACTGCAATGGACTTTTCTACATACACAGACATATGAGGGCTGTTGGGAATGGGGGCGCGACTGTGAAATGGATTCCCTACAAAGGAATTCCCTACCACAGGCAGAATCATTGCATTTATCAATCTTTTTTTTAATTGAAGTACTGTTGATATACAATCTTGTGTTGGTTTCAAATACATTTATCAATCTTCTATTTGACCTCACTCTGCAATTCATACCATCCTTCTCAGAAATTGCCCCCAAGCACTCATTTCTCCTGTCTCTACTCAACCAAACTACAATCAAGTACTCTGAAGAGAACACCACAGTTCTGATCATGTTTCTGTGTATGTTTCTATACAGATATCCCATTATACTACATTATACCTGTGAAAGAAAATTTAACAAAAAGATTTTAGCAAGCATTCCTATAAAGCAGCAAAGCTTAATGTTACTAAAAACTTACTGTTAACAGCAATCCATTCATTGAGGTCCTCTCCCTCTGGCAACATGACAGCCTGTCTCAGATTCCCGCTTCCCAGAGTTGCTTCTGCATGTTTTAAGAGTTCATACTGATGAGAGCCTTCAGGGATATTCTTCTTTGGTTTGAATGTTTTAGAAGAGCGGCTGCTACTGTTAGGTTAAAAATAAAAGGATAACGATTTTTAGGACTGGAAGCAGAATGCCATAATTTTTAGGCATATAAATTGTTCTGAAAATAAAATAAAAAATACTCCCGGAAAAGTGCCAGGAGGAGAGATGATAATCACCATAGAAGAATGCTTTAAAATTTTTCCCCTCACATAGACAGTATCAGCAGCACAATTTCACTCTGCCTCACCAAGCAGTCTGGCCTAAGAGAAAGGGCTTAACCAAATGAAAGAAAAACCTGGATTCTGGTACTTGATCTACCAGGAACTCTGGGAATGCCTGAAAAACCAAACCTCTTTTGGCCTCAATTTCCACCTACAGGAAATGATGCTGGGAGGGAGCTCTAAAATTCTGAGTTCAAAAATCCAGTTTTCTGTAGCAAAATATTTGTGATACCATTAAAAAACCACAGTAGAAGTAACAGTAACATTTTGAAGTTTTCAGCAGGGAAAATTAATGAGAGACAACTGGTTACTTGGGAAAAAATATGAGTTTTTATTCCTATCTCACGCCATCCATAAAGAAGGTCTTCCTAACATGACACAAAACCCAGCAAGAATCGGCGCATTTCTAACCCTAACAACTAAAACTTCCATAACAGAACAAAGAAACAAGAAAGGAAAAGAGAACCTGCAACATGTATTACAAAGTATTAACATGTATTCTATAATCTGTTAAGAAAAAAAGTTAAGGAACCCTTCAGAAAAATGGGCTACAAGTAAGGCAATACAGAAACAAAATTACAATGACATATGAACACCTGAAAGCTGTTCAATTAAAGGAAGATATTTTTCCTTAATCTGAGTATCAGAAGTTAAAACAATTACATTATGAGTGGGCTCGAGTATAGAGAAATTAGTACTTTAAAACACTATTGGTGAACATGTAAAGTATTTAATATTTTGGGAGGGCAATATGGCATTATCTATTAACACTGAAATACTCCTAAATCCATCCCTTCTACTTCTAGGCATCTCTCCTAGATATGGATGTGGTTTCCAAGATCGTTTTTAATACTGAAGAACTTGGAAACAACCCTAAAGTTTATTAGTAGAGAAACAAACCATGATATATCCACATCATTGCATACTGCATAGTAAAGAGCAACAACGTAGTAAAGAATAATATAGCAACAATATAGTAAAGAACAAGATGGAGCTCAATGCATTTAAAAATGGCAAAGACCTCAAGATATGATTAAATATATTCTAAGACAAAATATACAGGAGCCAATTTTATAAATGCATAGAAAAGTGTCAGAAAGGCTACACATCAGACTGATACTGGTGATTACTTCTATGAAGAGGAAGGAAGTGGAACTTCACTTTACCTGAGTAATCAGCATTTTAAATAACACTGATTAAAAAGTAAAAAAAAAAAAACTATCAAAAAACACTATGGAAAATATGGAATGTTCTTGTTTAGAATGATAAAGACCTAAATGTAACAAATAAAACACTACATTAGAAAAATGGACCTTTACAAATAGAAACAAGAAGCTGTGAATGACAGGAAACTAAATACAGAAAGCTAACATGAAATGGTGTCTCAAGATTTATCTACGTAGGACCTCTGTGCTTCAAATAGTACCATCAAGACAGTGAAAACAGTCTACGATGAAAATATGTGTGAATCACAGATGTGATGAGACCTGTACCCCGAATGAAGAATTCTTTACAACTCAAAAAGAGACAAGTAACACAATTTAAAAATGGTCAAAGAATTTTAATAGATATTACTCCAAAGAAGATACACAACTGGCCAATAAACACACGAAAGGATGCTCAACATCATTAATCACGGGGAAATGCAAATTAAAATCATAATGAGATACCATTTCACATCTACTTAGAAGGCTATAATCAAAAATATGACTACAAATGCTAGCTAGGGTGCAAGGGAAATGGAAACACACCGTGCTGGTGGGAATGCAAAATGGTGCAGTGATTTGAAAAAGTCTGGCAGTTCAAAGGTTAAATGTTAAGTTACATGTAACTCAGCAATTCTAGTCCTAAATAGACACTCAAGAGAAATGAACACATACATCTAATACAAAAATCTGTACACAAAAGTTCACAGCAGCATTATTCGTGACAGCCAAAAAAGTGAAAACTCAAATGTCAACAAAACTTAAAAAACAGCCTTCACATTTAAGTCCAAAAAGCAACTAGGCAACTGAGCATCCACAAACACACCACTAACTGAAGATTAAGTCGTAAGAAAAAGATGGGCGGGGAGGGGGGCGAAGGGCATACTGTTCTACTAATATGTAAATTTGCAATTAAAACCTAAAATCATAACAGATTTTTTAACAAGGTAAACATACTTTGGAGATTATGCCCTTAAAAAAAAAATCCAGGAGGGAAAAAGCAGTTTGCTAAACGATATTCTTGGTAGTGTTATAACAGCAAAATATTAGAACGAATCTACATTTCTCACAATAAGGAACTGGGTAGATAAACTCTGATTATGGAACATTATGTAATTTAATAAGAAATCAAGCATATGGGTGTTGTCCGTAACTAAAAATGGGTATTTACTGACACACAACACATAGGCACTACACTAGGTAAAGAGTCACATTAGAATAATGAAGGCTCTAGAGCAATGCTTCTCAAACCTTAATGTGTTTAAGAATCAGAGAATCTACCTTTTTCATTTAAGCCTCATTTAAGCCCAGGCGTTAAAGTAGGATTCTACCAAGGAAAAGAGAAGTAGGTTAATTACACTAAGTCACAAAGTGGGCTGAGGCAGAACTGGACAGAAGGATCTGAGGGCAAAACTGGGTAAAACTGTAACATTTCCAGAATATCTCGCCTGGCTTTAGTACATCTGCATATTAACAGGTGCTCAAGGGTGGACAGAAGTATGGCTCTACTGCATTAGCATCATTCCTCAGGGGTGAAGAGAAGTTCATCTCCATATCAATGGGCAACACAGGGCTTTTCCGAGAGGTGAGGGGAGGGCCGGTTTTGCTTCTGCTGGAGCAGGAAAGAGAAGGGCTCAGACTGCAGTTTGTAAGCAATAAATGAATTTTAAACTTTATTTCTCCCTTTAACTGATTTCGGTTTTTAGAGGTATTTTGCCCCGGGATTTCCTCTCCCCGGACTTACAAAAGCCCGCAGCTTAACTTCAGGCGACACATCACGCTTTCCTGGGACATTTTTTCACGGGGGTAACGATAGTGACGATAATAAAAAGGCATAAGGTTTTTTCATTATGAGACACAGAAAGCTAAGTCAGCATGGATCGTAACTGGAAGGCTCGAGACCTGATGGATACCGGGACTCCGCCCCCAGATCGTCCCTCCGCCCTCAGGGCCGCTCGGGCGGAAAAGTTTGGAGGCGCTACCGGCCTCGGGGCCTTTCTACTCCCCAATCTTCCTCGCTCCGCTTCCTTTGCCTCGACCTTCATCTCCGTCCGCCTCGGCTCACGTCCCAGGCTCCCCCGTGGCACCAAGTGGGAGCAAAGCAAGCGCCGGCCACTCCGGCCCCTACCCCGGGACCGGTCCCTCGCCGCAGGCGCCCGCTCGCCGCCGGCCTCGACCTTGGCCTTCAGCCCTCAGCCCTGCAGCCTCGGCCCCACCACACTCACAAGAGGAAGCTCATCTTCTAGCCTCAGAGGGGAGGGGGAGGGGCCACTGGCCCCCGCCGCGGTCAGGAGTCGGAACCGGCGCGAGAACCGATAGGAAGCAGACGGGCCTCAGACTCAGGGATTGCGAAGGCAGCGGCCGCCACTGCTCCGAGCCGGGGGTCGAGCCGGTACAAGCCGGTGGAAGCCGCTGCGTGAGCCTAGCCCGCCGCCCAAACCTTGCCGACCGAAATGCGGAACCAACAAAATCTCGCGAGCGAAGGCTACGCCCCGCCCCTCCCCTTCCCGCCCCCAAGAGCGGGATTCGGCGCGCCCCTTCTTTCCCCGCCCTCTCCTAAAGTTCAACCAATCAGCGGCGTCCAGGCCGGGACTTCTCCCACAGTCTCGGTGGAATGGGGTCCTCGCCTTAGGAGTCCATCTCGGATACTTGGTCTACGTTGTTGCTCTTGAGTTCCATCCCCGCTTCTTGGAGGGCAGGGACCTCTATTAGAGCTGCAATTTTTAAATTTTAATTTGTTTTTAAATTGAGATATAGTTCACTTGACAAAAAAATCACCCTTTAAAAATGTACACTCCAGGGTTTTTTTGTTTATGCAGAGTTGTACGACCATCACCACTAATTCTAGACCATTATGATCACCCAAAAAGAAACCCATTAACTGCCATTCCCCATCCCTTCCTCCTCACAACCACTGGCAGCTAGTCTACCTTCTTTTCATATGGATTTGTCTAACTTGGACATTTCATATAAATAGAATCATCCAATATGTGATCTTCTGTAACTGGCTTTTTTCACTTCCCGTAATGTTTCCAAGGCTCATCAGGTTATAGCATGTACCGGTACTTCATTCCTTTTTATGGATAAGTAGTATTCCATTGTGTGAATACACTGTATTTTATTTGCCCATTCATCTCTCAATGGACATTGGGTTGTTTCCACTTTTCAACTGCTGTGAATAATGCTACCATGAGCATTCCTGTACTGCTTTTTGTATGAACAAATGTGTTCATTTCTCTTGGGTATATACTTAGGAGTGTCTGGGTCATTGAGTATGTATAACTTTTTGAGGAATGGCCAGACTGTTCTCCAAATCAGCTGCACCACTTTACATTCCCCCTGGCAAATGTCTGAGAGGTCTAATATTTTCACAATCTTGATAACTGTTTTCTGTTGTATATCTTTTAAATTATAGCCATTTTAGTAGGTGTGAAGTGGCATCCCATTGTGATTTGGATTTGCATTTCCGTATTGGTTGCTGTTGAGAATCTTTTCGTGTACTTATTGAAACATTTATTTTTATCTTCCTTCATAGTTACCTCAGCACCCCCCTCTCCAAAAGACCATTCAAGAACTCAAAAGGTCCAATAACAGTCTTCACTCACCGTCTCCAAGACATCACCATCCCTCAATTCCTCAACACCTGTCAGTCCAGATTCCGCCCCCTGCCTTCCCTCCCACAAAGGTTTTCTCACCGAGCTCTCCAGTGTCTTCATTTCTAACCCTGTGGGCATTTTTCAATCCTTATCTTACTAGCCACTTTTTTCTGTCTGGCCCATTCTACTAGACTCCTCATTTGATTACAGGGATTTTATTTTTAAAGAACCTCTTTATTACTTCATGTGATGTTACAGAAGGCAGAAGTGGGGGCCCAGAAAAGGGGAGACTAGGGCCAGAAATGTTGTAATAGTCTACTTTAGCCAGGTTTCTTTGGTAGCAAGTGACAGAAACCCACACTGTTCATACTTCCATCAGACCTGTCTTACATTTTCTTCCCGCGAGACTGAATTCCTTCTGGGGGCAGAGATATAGCTTGATCATTTGTCATCCGCAAGGCTCAGTACGGTGCACAGACACTATTCAATAAATGCTCACTGAAGGAATGGGGATATAGACTGGAATTCCCAGTCCACTAGAGGTGATCCATACAGGAATGAATGGTAATCAGTACGGTACTACCAGTACTGGTAAGATGAAAGGTAAAGGAATTCTAGGCTTTTTGGATGTGGCCTTGACAGCTTTTTAGCTTTGTTGTTCACGGTAATGTTCCTGCCAAAAACTCCTTGCTAATTTCTCCAATAAGCCTTGGACATTCTTGAGTCCTTGCTCCTGTTCTTGCAGGCCTTTTTGCCTGGAATGCCCCAACATCCACATCATGCCCTGTCCTTCACAATCCAGCCAGAAATCCATCATTTGAACTCTGGCAGCCCTTTATATATATATATATATATCCTTCATACAATATATAGTTCAAGTTAAAAAGTAGTATTTACATATTAAACAGCTGTGTTGGTGTTTGAATTTGAGGATTTATCTTCTTTCATGTCTTTCTATATATTCCCATTTTTCTCTAGTAAGCAAATACTAATATCATTTTTAAACTTTTTTTTTTTTAAGGGAAGCGAATAGCGACTGAAAAGCTTACATCCGAAGTTTGAACCCTGGCAGTGCTACTTAGTAACCATATGACCTTAAGTATTTTTATAACTTTCTGCCTCAGTTTTCTTACCTGTGAAGTACAGAAAAATCTCATAGGATTGGGAGGATTAAAAGAGTTAAGGTATAGAACTCCAGACAGTTCTTGGAACTTGGATATAGTCAGTCAACTTTTGCAATTTAAAAAGGAAGAAATTTTGATATGTTTTATCACCTTTATTAGATGACCACCTCCCTGAAAGCAAATCCCTGACTTATCTGTGTATTTTGCATATGCCTGTTGTGGGGCCTTGTATCAGGTATGGACATTCAGCTAAAATTTGCTAACTGAATGCCATTGGGTATCTGGCTAAATGTTATTTTAGACAAATTCTTTAACTGATGCAGTCCCTGAATTTTAGTCATTTTTGTGTAGCTTGGAAAGTAGTTGTTTGTATCTGTTTGCTCAGAGAGTACATTCTCACTTTTCCCCCTTTTATGTAGGGTTTCCCAGTGGAGAACAATCTTTGGTCAAGTGGCAAGGAAATGACCAGAAGGCAATACATATTTTCTGGGAGGGATGGAAGTGCCTATATCCTTCCCCAAACAGTTTTACAAGGAAGCCATGAGTTAAAACTACAGAAATATTATATCACTGAGATACTGGAGTGAGAGCCACAAAGAAAGTCCTATGCTGGTCCTGTATCCTTAGCTTCTGAGAAAGAACACAGCCGTTAAAATGCTGGAGCATGCTAATGTGGGAACTGGATCTATGTGTCTTGGATACCCATGTGTTTTCTATGCAAATTTTTAAATGAATTTTCAGTTTGTTGTACACACTTTCTGTCACACACACAATTTTCTAGACCATGTATTCTAAAGGAAATATGATATGGACCACATGTGTAATTTAAACCTTTCTAGTGTATATATTTTTAAAAAGCAAAAATAAAAATAAAAAACCCAGGTGGAATTAACCTTGATGATATACTTTACTTAACTTAATGCTGTCCAGCAGCTGTGTCTCAGGGTGGTCGCTCCCTGCACACTAGGTGAAACCTCAACCTGGACAAGGAGGGTTCTTGACTCTGATCAAGAAAGAATTCACAAACTGGTCAGATGAGTGCAGGTAAGCAAGAAATTCATTGAAGTGAGAGTAACAGCGAATGGCAGCAGCTGTGCAGGCATCAGAGAGCAAGGAAGAGCAGAGGGAGGAAAGGGAAACTCATTGAACTCCTGCTCAGCATGGGGCAGATCCTTTGACAACTACTAAAGTCACCTGGTGTTCAGTGTCTGCTTGATTCTGCATGGTGTGGGAAACAAGCCCCTACCACCCCAGGATTTGGGTGAGATTTTGTTCTGAGAACTTCCTAAAGCAAAGAAAGGAGATTTGCAGGCAGGCTACTAAAGAACATGATCGTACAGCTGCAGTCCTGTCCGGGTCATCCAGGTGACAGGAACGTGGAAGCCCAAATCAGAGATCTTAGTAGCCCTTCCCTACTTGCCTGAAATAGGACAGAGCGAAGACTTGTGCTTAAGCCTAGAAAATAGAATGAAATAGCCAAGTAACAAAGACACTTACCACTGGTAAAAGGGTCTCTTATTAACCTCCCAAGAGACTTGGAAGAGTGCAGAGACAAGACACAATAAGCTGAGCAGCAAGAAGTCTTTATTTAAGGCAAAGTATGCACTCAAAGAAAGGCAGTCTCAGAGAGGAGGTGCACTTAAAGCTCAGGATTTGTGTCTTTTAAGGATTTCAAGAATGGGGCAAAGGGCAGGGGCTGGGTGGGGAGAGAGCATAGGCTTGATTTGTAGTCTCCTGATGTCTGTCTCCAGTGAGAGACATTATGTCATCATCCATAGTCCTCTAGATATTGTGTAAGATGAACTTAACACAAGGAATTTTTTGATCCTGTTCTTCTCCAAGTGGTTACCCTCAGGCAGTGGAAACACCATTTAGTAACTACTTGTCCCACCTTAACTTAGGGTAGGTTATTTGGCTGATTACCATACATACGTTAGGAATCTTACCTCCTAACTCCCTGCTTTTTATTTTATTATTATTATTTTTTTAATCTAATAAGCATTGAAGTTCTTTTTAATGTCAACATCAACCTGTTATTCTTCCTCCATGACCTCTTTGTGAGTGACTTTATTCCTTCATGTGGTTTCACATCCTGCCTATATACATATATATTTTTTATTTTGATATCATTAATATACAGTCACATGAGCAACATTGTGGCTACTAGATTCCACCCATTATCAAGTCCCCACCACATACCCCATTACAGTCGCTGTCCATTAGCATAGTAAGATGAGATAGAGTCACTACTTGTCTTCTCTGTGCTATACTGCCTTACCCATGCCCCACCAAGGTTATGTGTGCTAATCGTAATGCCCCTCATTCCCCTTTTCCCTCCCTTCCCACTGTGAGTCTCAGTTCCTTCATCTCAAATGGGGAACATAATACCTACCTTACCAGGTTGTTGGGATTAAAGAAGATGGTGTTAAACCCAGTGCCTGGCACAGCATAAGTGCTCAATGAATGGTAGCTTATATATACTGGTAGCATGGGCTCTGGAGCCAGACTGCCTGGGTTCATTCTCCATGGCCCCCCACACCAGCTCTCTGACTTTGGACACATTCTTTAAGCCTCACTTCTACAACTGTAAGATGGAGATAATCACAGCACTTACTTCATTGGGGTAATTGTAAAAATTAGGTAGGATAATATATGCAAAGTGCTTAAAACAGTGCCTCACACATTGTAAGTGTTCAGTAAAGATGAGCTATTATTAGAATAATTATTAACAGCTGTTTAGTTGTTCACATGCTTTGTGCTTGCATGAATTAGATGATTCATAAGAACTGTCTTGGTTAAATAAGCCCACCTCATACTGGGGGAGATAGACAGGCACACAAATAATATCACAATTTTGAGGGCTGAAATACGAGTATTCATGTATGCTATGATAGCCCAGAGAGAAGGCAATTTATTCTGCCTGTGTAGTGTTGCTGCAAAAATGTGATGGTGACTGTGTGTGGTCCCAATTCTTCCTTTTATGTCAGTGAAACATTTGGGGGCACTTAGAGTGGAGACCTACAGACAAAGCTTTTAGTCAGGCAGTCTGCAGCCTTGAAGGATGAGTAGCCATGGTTTTGGGGAGCAGAGAGGAGGGTGATCAAACAGTAGGGAGATGTGTAGGGTGTGCTCAGTGGAAGGTAGAGCAAAGAAAGTAGGCAGAAAGGCTAGCTGGGGCCTGAGCACCTTCAGCCTACAGAGTTTGGACGAAACACTGCAGCACAAAGTATTTTTATCAAACAAATTATATTTCAATGTCATGCTGTCAATTGTACAGAAATACTGTCAATTGATAGAAACAAATCCTTTCATTAAGCTTATTAAAATATTTTAATTATCTTCTCATGGTTTCACTCTTGAGGGTTCATATTTTGGGGAAAGAGAATTTCCAAAATGTTCAGAGTGTTGAGAGGTTTAGGTATCTAGAAATCTGGGCCATCCTGTAAAATGTGACTATATTTGGAAATAGAGCCATTAAAAAGGTAATAAAGTTACAATGAAGTGTTTAGATACCAATCTGACTGGTATCCTTATGAGAGGAGATTAAGACACAGAGAAGGAACCAGAAGCGGGCTGCCACAGAGGATAGCAGGAGGGCAACCACATGGAAGTCTAGGAGAGAGGCCTCAAGAGAAACCTGCCAACACCTTGATCTTGGGCATCCAGCCTCCAGAACTGGGAGACAATTAATTTCTGTTGTTTAAGTAAGCCACCCAGTCTGCCATTTTGTTATGGCAGCCCTAACTAATATTTATATTGTATTGTGCTATGCCCTATGATACACACACACACACACACACACATATATGCATGCACACACATATACATATATGTATGGCTTTTTTTTGAGCCATTTGAAAGTAAATTACAGATATGATGTCCCTTTATCTCTGAAAACAAGTGCATTCTCTTATTTAACCACAATATAATTAGCTAAACCTAGAAATTAACACTGATACCAAGCTGCTAGCTGATCTACAGATTTATTAATATTTTGCCAAATATCTTATAATGTCTATTACAGCAAAATATAGAGAATGAGAGAGAGAGAAAAGAAGAATGAAAGAAAAAAATTATTTTGGTTTGGAATCACAGGTTACATTCATTGATTGATGATCCAGTTTCTGTTTTATTTCTTTACATGTTTTAAGTTAAAATATAGTGATATACAATATTATATTGGTTTCAGGTTTACAACATAGCGATTCAACAATTTATATACACTACTAAGTGCTCACCACCATAAATGCAGTTACTGTCAACATACAAAAATATTACAATATTATTGACTATATTCCTTATGCTGTACTTTCATCCCTGTGACCAATTTATTTTATAATTGTAATTTTGTACCTCTTTATCCCTTTCCCTCTTTTCACCCATTCCGTCCGCCCAACTCTCCTATGGCAACCATCAGTTTGTTCTCTGTGTTTAGAATCTATTTCTGTTTGGTTTCTTTATTTTGTTTTTTAGATTCCACATATAAATGAAATCATATGTTATTTGTCTTTCTCTGTCTGACTTATGTCACTTAGCATAATACCCTCTAGGTACACTCGTTGCAAATGGCAAGATTTCATTCTCTTTCATGGCTTAATAACATTCCACTGTACATATGTACCACATCTTCTTTATCCAGTCATCTATTAACAGACATGTTGCTTCCAAATCTTGGCTATTTAAAATAATGCTGCAATGAACATAGGGGTACATATATCTTTTGAATTAGTGTTTTTGTTTTCTTTGGGTAAATTCCCAGAAGTGGAATTACTGGGTCATATAGCATTTCTATTTTTAGTTTTTTGAGGAGCTTCTATACTGCTTTCCATAGTGGATGCAGCAATTTACACTCTCATCAGCAGTGCACGAGGGTTCCCTTTTCTCCACAAGCTCACCAACACTTGTTATTTATCATCTTTTTGATACTAGCCATACTGAGTGGTGCGAAGTGATATCTCATTGTGGTTTTGATTTGCATTTCCCTGATGATTAGTGATGTGGAGCCTCTTTTCATGTGTCTATTGGCCATCTGTATGTCTTTGGAAAAATATCTATTCACGTCCTCTGCTCATTTTTAAATTGGATTATTATTAGTATTTTTTGGTATTGAGTTGTATGAGTTCTGTATACATGGATATCGAGTTGTATGAGTTCTTTATACATGGCTCCTTTGGATATTAGCCCATTTGCAAATATTTGCAAATGTCTTCTCCCGTTCAGTAGGTTGCCTTTTCATCTTGTTGATGGTTGCAGAAGCCTTTTAGTTTGATGTAGTCCCAGCTTGCTTATTTTTGCTTTTGTTCCCTTGCCTGGGGAGTAATGTTTAGAAATAGTTTCTAATGTTAATGTTCAAGAGTTTACTGCCTATGTTTTCTTCTAGGAGTCTATGGTTGCAGGTCTTATATTTAGGTCTTTAATCCATTTTTAGTTTATTTTTGTGTATAGTGTAAAACAGTGATCCAGTTTCATTTTTTACATGTAGCTGTCCAGTTTTCCAAACACCATTTATTGAAGAGACTGTCTTTTCCCCATTGTATATTTTTGGCTCTTTTGTAATATATGAATTGACCATATAAGCATGAGTGTATTTTGGGGCTCTCTTTTCTGGGTTTTTTTGTGTGTGTCATGCTGTTTTGATTGTTTTGGGTGAGGTCACTCTCCTTGAGGAAGAACAGGGATCTTATGCAGATTACTTTACTAGTGGTCAGATTTCACTGATTGGCTTAAAATTCCACTCCTAGGAGAAGCTGAAATGCAATCAGGTTAGGCATTAAGCCCTGTTTGGCGATGTTGCCTTCCAGAAGTGATCCCATGTTGGGCCTGTATTTTTCTTTTTGACATATTTAATTGTTATGTCTAGACTCCTTTAATCTAGAACCGTTCCTCATTCTTTGTCTTTCATCATCGTGACAGTTTTGAAGAATACAAGCTGCTTTTTTTGTAGAACGTCTCCCAGTTTGGAACTGTCCTTGCATTAGATGAATATCTACTAGGATAGTCCAAACTTTCAAGAATAGGACTTTTCCTGGACTGTTTTAACATTCCAAGTCTGTGAATTCTCCTCCCAAAGTGTAAATGAGAAGTCTGTAACGTTTTTTAGGAAACTCATTGGTTTAGGAAAATAATTCAATTTTCAGACTTGATAAGTATTACGAAGTGATGTGTCCTCAATGCAACACATCTGGGAGCACATAACGTGTATTTGTCACATTAATGGTGGTGTTAACTGTGACCTGTTGGTTAAGGCAGTGACCTCCAAAGTCCTCCACTGTAAATTTACCATTTTCTCCCTTTGTTTCCCCCCCCCCCCCGCCCCCAGGGAATTATTTCTTTTTAACATTTTGTTGATCACGTAGGAAACCCACTCCTGCTATCCTGATGCAGGCAACAGACAAGAGAAACATAGCTGAGGAAGAGTACAGGAAGGAAGTGATCTTCAGGAAGCTCTTGAACATCTTCAGAGCCTGAGTAATTTGTTGTCTCCTGGGTCCCTTAGGTTGTCGGGAATTCCAGTCTGGGGTGATCTATCTGTGTGCTAGGTGAGACCTCAACCCCGAACAGGGTTCTTCACTCTGATCAAGAAAGAACTCAAGAGCAGGTCAAGCAGGTACAAGCGGAGAGTACTCTAACAAGGCAAAAGTACACACTCAAGGAGGGAGGGCAGGTGTGCTCCAGAGATGAGCAGCCCCCCTCCCCTTTGCTTTTAATATGCATTTTGTGGGGGAGACACTTTGAAACTATGCAAACAGAGTAGCCAGATAAAATACAGGGAACCCAGTTTAATTCAAATTTCAGAAAACCACCAAATACTTTGTTAAGTATGACCCCCTCCTACCAAATTATTTATCTAAAACTCAATTTAATTGGGTATATTGTGTTTTTTTTGGCAAGATATAACAACCCTATATGTAAATATTTTGTCCCTCATCAGCTTCACCCAGTTGTTTTGGTGTCCATTGATGATTACGAATTAATTTTGATAATGATTTTGCCAAATAGTTATTTTCTTACTCCATCATTCTTTTACATTTATTAGTTTGTATTCTACCTGCCTGTCTTTTTATCCACTCTTTACAATGCCTGGCACATAGTAGGCGCTCAGATATTTGTTCAAGCAATGAATGAACAAACTCTAGCTCTTTGGCCCGGGTTCTGCAGGTACTGCTGCGCCTGGAAGGGGCTTGCCTTCTTCAGCCAATCACTGCGTGCTACCGAGGCTTCCCAGCCTTCCGAGGCTTCGGTGCTGGCTCTTCTTGCTCCAATCACAGGCAGGGCTTTCCTGAGCAGAGACCAATGGCTGCCGGTGGAGGGCGGGGCCTGCCACGCGGCCGCGGTATAACTGGGCTGCCCGCGCGCGCGCTTCTCTTCTGGCGCGGACACCAGCGCAAATCATGGGTGTTCCTTCGGTAGTGTCCACGTTGGCCACCCGGCTGCTTCGGCCCGCGCAGAGCTGCCGCCTCCGCCATTGCCCCTTACACCTCTCTGCAATCAGGTAAGGGGCGGGATGTGGGTCAGCGCCGAAAGCCCGGAGAACCGAGGGCTGGGGGCCTCCCGGGCTCCGGAGGGCGCCGAGGAACGTCCTTCCTGAGCATCTCCGTCCCGGGCGGTAGTGGCCCCGGGAGGGGTGTGGCGGGGCGACGTGGCAGCCCAGCGCTGCCGCAGCCTGGGACCTGGGCGCTCACTCCGCGGGGCGAGCTAGTGCCGGTAGTCCGCCTTTCGGAGGAAGCCCGTCGCCCCAAGGCTCGGGGCGTCGTTCTCTCTGGGGGCCGTTCCGCTGCAGGACGGGGGCCCAAGGTGCCGAACGAAGGCTCGGGCGGCTCTGGGGCGCCCCGATCTAAGCGGGACCGTGTGGAGGTTACCGGCCGGAACCTGCCGACAGCCTTTGGCGGTGATGCTGAGAGCCGTCTTACGGAAAGCAGAGGGTGCTCTGGCAGGCGCCTGGCGGGGTTCTGAATGAGCAGCCTTCGGCAAGCTGCCTCTTCCCGGGACCCTAGCGGCGGAGGGGGTGGTTGCAGTCTGATGAAATCCCGAGCCGGCTTGCCGGCGGGGTACCAGCACTTCTTCCTCCTCCGGGAGGTGGATGTGGCTCGCGCTGCGCTCCAAGCTGCTCCTTTCCCTCCCTAGAGAACAAATGTGCTGTGGTCCCCAGGGCTTCCACTGCACCTAACGCGAGCTGGTCAGTGCCAGGCTGAGTAAATTGAAGTGCTAAATACACAGGAGGAGGAGAGGGGTAGCTATGCGTTTGCGAAGGGAGGTAATGGGTTTTCCTTGATCTTTCTGGACCTCACACTCCCATTGCTAAACCTAGGTTGAAGAGTCTTTGGGGATGGGGTAAGCTGTGATTTCTCTCGGTAAATCTGTGCACTCTCCCTTCCATCTTTAGAGTCTTTGCATTGCCAGAGACCTAAGCATTGTAAGAGCAGCCCCCTCTTTCATCCACTGTGCTAGGCTGTGCAATTTTAGAGAGAACTTCTTTCCCAAGTGGACCTCACCTATCTGTCAAGAGCCAGAACCATGTGTTATTTCCATTCAATGTAAAAATGTTATTAGAGACACTGCCAAGGTGATTTTGGAGCACAGAATGCAGTTGGTGCATTCTTGGAAGACTTGTGAGGAGACACCAAGGCTTTTCTCAGGCTGACCCTGACCTGTCTTTCCAGTCCCATCTCTCACTGCCGTTTTCTTCCCTCTCTCCCCCCTTCCTGAGTTCTGGCTAGGGAGTTTGATAAACATCCTCTAATTCGTGACCTAAAGAACTGGGCCGGTTTGCTAACTCTCCAGTGATAAACGCGCTCCTTTCACTTGCCTTTTGCCGTGAGCCAGTAGGCTTCCACGTCTCTGAAGGCGATGCTCCCTTTGGTATTTACGGTTCTGTATTGCTTTGATCACTGCTGGCTGGTAAATGTAAAACAATGTCTTTTTAAAAATATGAGCCTAAGTGTATTCCTTTTCTGGGGCAGAAGGTATTGGTGTGAGGGTTTTAGGAACATAAACTCATGGTTAGAGGGATGGTACTGCAGTCTAGGAGACAATGAAGTTAGGGAAAAATGAACTTCGGAGGCGAGGTTTGCATTTGGATCTTGTTTCTGCTGTCCTCAGTTTCCCCTTCTGTATAACAGAGTTATTTTAACAGCCCCAAGGTAACTGAGGGGACTGTGTGCAAAACTCTTAGCAAAATACCCAGTGTTTAATACATGTTTCTTCCATCTCTCTTTGTGTCTTTCTTCACTCCTTACCGCTCCATTAGTTACTGGCTTTCATGATAGACAATGAAGTAGTAGATGACAGAACTCTTCCAAAATAACCTGATCCTGAATTCTGAAATGCACATGGTATTTATTTTTCATGGAAAATCACAGTACTGTGGGGCTCCTGACTTGGATTTTGTTTTGAATTTCATTTAAACAATCCTCTTGACTTCTTTCTAGTCTTTTCATTCATAATTTTAAAGGAAATTTTCTAAACATCTCCGTGAAAACACTTAATTCCTAAATAAGTGTTAACTAATATAGTTAATATGTTTTGGACTCCCTGTGAGATGGAGCCGAGTCTCTCTCTGTGTTCATTCTTGGGCAGCAGTTACTTTCTCTGCCCTTTGGCAAAAGGTGATGGGAAATGAGGTAATGCCTCACTCTCGGTTCTGCGCGTCACCTTTTGCCGAGTTGTGGCCTGCAGAGGAGGTATATAATTAAAAATAGTCACTCTGCTATGGCTTTGTTTTTGGTTCCTGTTACTCTTTGACAGTTTTGTTTTTTCTTTTTTAAGCAAATTGGCATAACATTCAGAATCTGCCTTTGGGACTTGGAACACTAGGTTCTCCCAGAACTCTGTGTCCTTAACTTTAGTATATTAGTCTTAGCTCAGATGTGCTGCTGCCATTTTCTCTAAGTTTATTGCTTTAAAAGGAACTTCTTAATGACGTGTGATCTAAGTCCTTCTTACTGAATATTTATATATATCCTCATGAGTGTATAAATATGTGTGTGTGTGTGTGTGTGCAAGTTTAACCAAGAGAAGAGAATAAGAAATGAATTCTTATTGAATGTGTATGCCTGGCACTTTTTTTATTGTGAAATGATTATCACAGTAAGTTTAGTTAACATCCTTCAACATACATAGTTACAAATTATTTTTTCTTGCAATGTGAACTTTTGAGGTTTTTCCTCTTAACAACTTCTCAATATACAAGACATTATTGCTCACCATGCAACGAACAAGTTCCAATACAGTGAACAAGCTCCCACAAGGTGAACCATGCAAGGAACATAGTGAACAAGTTCTCACAAGGTGAACAATGCAAAGGCAGTCATATCAGAGAAACTAATTCAGTTACTATAATCAATCAAGCCAACTATGATTATTCATATGATTTTTATACTTAAATTATAAGTGAATCCCACATTTCCCCCTTTTTTGTTTTAACTGATGCAAATGCATATGCATATATTTGTGGAAGGTACCAGAATAATGATTAGCTGGGCTCGGCCTGTGACATAGCTTGTCACAGGCAATGTCTCTCTCGTCTGGAGGGGTGAGGTTCTATGCCTCACCTCAGTTGGCCCCCACGTTGCTCACCTGAGGTCCCTTGGGACTGTGCCTGTCTTAGGTTGTTCCTCCCATGAGGAATCTTACCCGTCTCTGGCTAACCAGCCATCTCCTGGGACCAAACAGGGAGATAAAATATGAAAGAGAGGACAGCCAGCAGCTATAATTCTGGATAAAATCACAATAACCTGGCACTTTATATATGTTATTTCATTCAATATAGATCACTGTCCTAATCCCTTTTTAAGTAGTCTTTCACTCTGTAGTGTTCAGGGTTGGGAATATATTTCTGGCCTGGGGTGGGTAATGTTGCCAGCAGTATTTGTATCAGCAAAGCCCTTTTAATGAAGTCCCCCTCAGCTCTAATTCTGAAATGGATTTGTAAATATGAACATGTTTGCAATTCTTTAATATATCATGTGTATATATGAAATGCTGTAATGTATTTTGTGCTATTCTGGTACTGTTACATAAAATCAGGGTAAAAGTATTTGGTTTGCTATAAAATTATCTTCTTAATACCTCCCAAGATGCAAATATAGATTAATAGAAGGTTTAGATACAAAATTATTGCATTATATCAGACATTAAACCAGACATTGAGATCTGGCTTAAAGTAGGCACTTAATAATAATGCAAATGGAAAGCAGGCATTAAAGGCTTAAAGACTGTTAAAGTTTTAAAATTCCACTTTAAAAAACAGCAGTTTGTGTACTAATCATATCTGACCATACAAGATACCCAGCACCTTGATGTTATCCCTGAGAATTGAATATCTATTACAAAAGGAAATGATGTCAATATTTCAATCAATTGCATGTTTCATTGGTCTTCAGGTTGGAGCGTTCGTTCCTCATGACACCACAGACAGAAATCTAAAGGGAAAGCCTGTTTTGTAGTCTGATCTTTACTTTTTACAAGAATTTAAGCTAGCTGGTTTTGTGGACTCTGTTGCCCTCTGCAGAAATGAAGCTGTTGTCATTTCTGGAAGGAAACTTGCCCAGCAGATCAAGCAGGAAGTGCAGCAAGAGGTGGAAGAATGGGTGGCATCGGGCAACAAACGGCCCTACTTGAGTGTGGTTCTGGTTGGTGAGAATCCAGCGAGTCACTCCTATGTCCTCAACAAAACCAGGGCAGCTGCAGATGTGGGTATGTGTCATTCTCAGACCCTGACAGCTGTTAAATTAAGGCTTATTTGAGGCAAACCCCACTGTGGTTTGTTATTTCTTTTTCTGATTAGGAAATCCAAGGAGAGGAGCTAATGTTATTGAACTATATCCAAAATTTTGTCATCGAAAAATTAGGCTTTTCGATTGGGAAAACTTAGACTAAGACAGAAGGAATATGGTTGGTAACCTGGGTATTTTCCGGATTGTAAGCCAAATTCTGTCCTTCGTCTTAACATTTGACTAGTGACCTTGCACACGGTTTACGTTGCTTTTCTTGAGCAATAATGTTTCTCTGACTGAGATGTTTGAGCATTTGATTGAGGAGACCTAACTGATGTGGCCTAGAAGAAACTAATAGATTTAAAGGAAATGATTCTGACTTCTGGGAAACAGCTTTTGGCTTCTCTACAAGTTGCTTCCAAAGCCAGTTGAATCATGTAGCTTAGAAGTGGTTGGGGTCCTGAGCAGAAACCATAGGTCTGGGTGATTGGAGGTTTTGTGTTGTAGGTTTCCCTATGCCACAGACTCAGTGTGATGGTAGCCCAGAGGTGGGGGGCTGAATTGTGCCTCTGAGTCTCATCTGCTGCTCAGTGGTCTGAGTCCTGGGCACACTTCCCTTCTGAAAGGCAGTGAAAGCCCTGGCGTGGCTGGCAATGTTACTGGACTGTGAGCCCTTGGTATACTCTATTCTTTGTTACTGAGAATTGAGGCCTCCTGCCCTTTTCACTAAAAAACATTAGAACCTCTAGAAACTAGCAAATGATGGCTTTTTAGGACATTGGGAAGGAAGCACGGTGGCAGTGGAAAGACCTGGGCTTTGGAACTGTACGGATTGGCTTTGTCACTAGCTGGCTCGTGTTTCAAGTTCATGGAGCCTCAGTCTTCTTGTCCATAAAATGGTGTAGAATAATGTATATAAAGTGTCAAGCTTGCATTCTCTATTGTATGTATTTGTGAGTTACTTTTTTAGGTTCCTTGTGAACCATTTCAAGCTTTTCAGGGTAGATGTGATAATAAAAACCTCTGGTAGAAGACTGTAGAGGAACCATAGCATTACCCCTTAAATGGCTCGATAGTTTTCTTGACCTTGAAATTTTCTTACAGGAATCAACAGTGAGACGATTGTGAAACCAGCTTCAATTTCAGAGGAAGAACTGTTGAATTTAATCAGTAAACTAAATAATGATGATAATGTAGATGGCCTCCTTGTTCAGCTACCTCTCCCAGGTAAGTGTGGACTCCACCATTTAAAATGATTTCTAAGTTGTGGAAGGCTTGGTGACTTTGTACACCTGGGCCCATGTGGATTTGACTTAAAGGGGAGGTAAACTCAAAAGAGAATGAATGTTTTATTAGATATGGGACAGACCTAAGCAGAATGCCAGTTACTGAGATCTTGATAGAAAGGACAGTGGAGGGAAGCAGTCATGCAAGAGGATTCTGGCTTTGATATCAGCATTTGGTTTGGCTTTGCTCAATGTGTGTTCCTTCTGTGCAGATGAAGTATATCACGAGGCAAGTGTTAGAAGGGGAACATATGCATGAAACCAGATAAGCTGGAGTTCAGCAGTGCTAACCATGCAGCAGTGACTTAAGGCCATTCTCTGATTTCTTGTTCAGAGCACATCGATGAGAGAAAGATCTGCAATGCTGTTTCTCCAGACAAGGATGTTGATGGCTTTCATGTAATTAATGTAGGGCGAATGTGTTTGGACCAGTATTCCATGTTACCAGCTACCCCATGGGGCGTGTGGGAAATAATTAAGCGAACTGGTAGGTATATCCCCAATTGTGTGTCTGTGTTTGTATTGTAAAAGCAGTACTGGCAAATGGCAAAAAATTCATGCAGTAGCAGAGAGTGGAAACTCTCCACATCCTCTGGTCCTGCTCCACAGAGTCTCCTCTCTTAGCAGTTGCCTGAGACTGTTTCTGCTATTTAATCCAGAAGCCTCCCTAATAAGCTTGTGAGTTTATAAGCTTTAATGGGGGTGATAGTGAACATTCCTATGACATTTTACAGCTTACAGGGTACTTTCTCCTCTTCTCTTTTAGCCTTCACTATGTGTAGCATGTGACAGGTCCAGTTGACTGTGAGGCAGTAAGCTTGGTGACTTCTTTCATTTTAATAATTAGATTCACATCTAAGGCCACCTGCCTTTCTTTTCCTTTGGTTCTCATTCTAAGCTTGTCTGGCACTACTTTTAATGCAAATACATATATTTTTTCATAGGTATCCCAACCCTAGGGAAGAATGTGGTTGTGGCCGGAAGGTCAAAAAATGTTGGAATGCCCATTGCAATGTTACTACACACAGATGGGGCGCATGAGCGCCCTGGAGGTAAGGAAATTGCATCCGTAGGAATGTCCTCCTCTCCCCTATGGGAGAACCTTCAGAGGCTGTCCTGAGGGTGTTGGGAAGTACGAACTTTGCTAAACTTTGTGTTTGTTGTGATTTTGTTAACAGATAGTTGGGGAGTAACCTTTGTAGGGAGAAGCTGTACTCAGTGTCACCTGAGAGTTTATTTATATTCCTTTATTGTGGGACCAGCTCAGAAATGGATATGGCTCAGAAATAAATTTTGGGTTTTGAGTATAAATATGGTTGCAGGTAATTAGAAATTTCCACTTATAGCTTTGGTAAGAAGCAGTTTTTATTCAAAGTTAGTATCCCATTCTGCATTTGGTAGAGAACGTCTTAGAGCATTGCAAAGGATTGAATTGATATGACTGTCATGTATCATATCAAGTTCTATTAATTTGAGAAAAGGCCTCATAAATCTGTTATCACATGTGATTATCATATGACCTTATATGGTTATATCAGATATAATAGCAAAACTGTGTATTTCCAGGTATCTTTCAGCATACTTTTTCAAAAAACCTTGAGTAATTCTAGTGATATTTTGCTCAGAAAAGGTAAAATTCTTGAAGAGCTGCTAAATAGGATAAGTAATAAACTTAATTATATATGACGCCAAAGTGTAGAGCTAGGACCAAGGGATAAAGGTTATAAGAAATCAGGCATTAATTTTTAAACAGTAAATAACCATTAGCTGCCAAGAAAATATGGCACACAAATTAAGTCAGTGATTTTCTCAGAGATGGTGAATTTCTACAATGGTTTGACCAAGTAAGACTTAACCCAGTCCCAGCTCTGATTCAGAAATCCAGACCTCTGTTTCTGAACTTGCAGGTGATGCCACTGTTACAATATCACATCGCTACACTCCCAAAGAGCAGCTGAAGAAGCACACGATTCTTGCAGATATTGTGGTCTCGGCTGCAGGTAAGACAGGTGGGCATCAGGTGAGGCTGCACCTCTGACCTTAGAATGTGTCTGCCTCGCTGCCATTCCATTCATCAATCCCCCCGGAAATGGTACTGTGAGCTGCCTAAAGACAGGAAGGTGTGCTTGGAGAACTGGTTTCTGGCATCACATTATAGAATGTTATTTCTAAGGCCTCAAGTGTTCCTACCTGCTATGTGAAGTTCAAAT
>JAVSCE010003514.1:0-11903 GCA_032199065.1 Smutsia gigantea | reverse complement strand
AAAAACAGTTGGAAATTGTAACTAAGTAAGCAATACCATTTAGAATAACATCAAAATTATGAAATTCTTAGAGATAAATTTGTTGAAAGATGCACAAAACCTGTGAACTTCCAAACATTGCTGAGATAAATTAAAGAAGACCTGAAGAATGAAGAGTAAATAAATCCATGTGCCATGGATTAGAAGACTCAGTTTTGTCAAATGTGCAGATACTTTGAAGCTTCAGCTCGCCTTTCCCATGCCTGGCCTCACTCTCCCTGATTTGCCTGCACAAAGACCTATGTGCCTGGCATGAAGCAAGTACTCGGTGCTCATGGAATAGAAGAGAAGGAAGAGGATAAAATGCATAGGCAAAAAAATGAGTAAGTCCAGGGAGGGCTCCCAGCCCTGTAGGTGTGCTAGGCAATCAGCCTTTCAGAATGGGGTAGAGGTCTCTAGGCTGCAGAGGAGGGAGGGGCCTCAGACTTGGAAGTGTCCTGTGAGTGAGTGAAGCCGCTTTCACCTTCCATACCGTGGCGTCAGATTGTGCAGGATAGTGGCTGCAGACACCTTGGGATGATGGCCAGAGTTCATGTTCTTGAGGTCATTCTATTCTGTAAAAAGGAATTTATATTCCATTCTTCAGAATAGAGATGGAGAGCACACTAGATGTATCAAATAGGGGAGGTCACCTGTTCACATTTCTAACACTAGTAGAGCATCTGTCTGGACCAAGGATTGTGTTCATTGTTAGTATAAAACTGTCTCGCTTCAGAAACCATCAACATTTCAGTCGTAAAAGTGCAGGGCCTGACAGTGAGAAGCATCACTGGGCCAGAAACACACATTCTTTATAAACATGTCCTTTATAACCACCCAGTGAAATAGTTATTATCAACTAGCTAAATGTGATGAAACAGTTAAGGAAACTGAACATGAGAGTCATATCAGAGGCAGAACAAAAGATAAAACGTTTTTAGTAAAGTAAAATTGTGAACATTTTAAAAAGACATTTTAAAAAGTACAGTTTGATGTGTTTTGACAAATATATACTTTTCTACTCCAACACCATCAAAATATAAACAATTCCCAACACCCAAAATGCTCCTTACATCATGACAAATCTGTGTACCCAATTTCTAAAATCATTGGCACTATATGAGTCTAGTAGCATTAGCTGTAAGTGAAGTCATGCATTGTGAGCTCTCTGAGGAAACCATTAGGATTCTGGCTTTAAGAAAAGGCATCCCCCCCCCTTTGCCAATGGTAAACGAGGCCAGCAGTGTCCTCCAAACAGAGGCTGGTGTTACTTCCACCCACAGGAGTACTAACAGCCCCAGTTTCCTGCCGGCAAATCAAAGCCTACAAAGTTTCTCTTGGAATATTTAAATATGGCCTAATGACAGGCCCAACTCTGACCCGAGGAAGGTAACCTCTCAGTGTCCCCACTTTAAAATACATTGGTTGTAAAATACACTCTGGCTCAATGATGAGGCGCTCCATCCATCAGGGGCTTAGCTATGAACCACCGAAGTGGTAAGACATTTAAAAACTGAAACCAAACCAAATTAAAAAAGGCTGATTGTGATGGAAGCATGGCTTCAGTCCTACTGCCTCAGGGTCCTCGTGGCGGCTTTCTGCAGGTGAACCTCCATCATGGATGGCACCAGGTCAGGACAGGAGGCAAGGAGGCCATCCCCGGGGGTTGCTGGGACCCAGGAAAAGAGGGGAATTGGTTTAATAGCAAAACTGTGTAACAACATTTATTGAACCCTGGACTGCAAAGAATCAGCCAATATCCTCTTGTCTTCACAGAGAGAAAAAAGCCCCCAAAGTGTGGTGAGCAGTGGTGTATAGTACTATAGGAAGTAGAGTCAGTACAGAGCTATAGAGGCTGTATCTGTACTGTGTGTGACATACTCTGTGCTGTAAGGATGTTTATTATGCCACACAGGGTATATGGCATATGCTATACCATATAGCACATCGTATTTCTCCGGCATTTTTGATACACGCTGGATGTAATAATAATCAATTATGCTACCCGATTTGGAGTAGCAACATCTGGCTTTAGTCCAGGACTTGTCCTTTGCCAGTGGCCAGCTTCTCTGGGCCTCAGTCTTCACACTAAAGCTGAGTTCTACCAGCGACAGCACAGGACTGCAGCCAGGACTGACGGGATATCCAGACGGGAGGGCTTCTTCTAGTACAGAGTGCTGACCGAGTCCCAGGTGCTCCTGCTAATTTGTTCTCCCCGAGAAAAACACCTCTGCCATAACTGTTAAATTGAGACTCCATCCCAAGGAGGCCATCATCTCTAATGGGGTCCTTGGAAGCACCTGGAATTTGGACGTAGCACCACATGGTGGCACTGCAGGCCAAATATGCCCATCGGCTTCTGCTCTCATCTTAATTACAGTTAGAGTGTGTCCACTTTTACTTCCATCGAACAGTAAGGCAAATGCTTATGAACCTGCTTCCTAGATCACCGTTAGCTCACAAGATCAATTTTGGCCTCCCTGGGGATGAGATGCAAGGGTGCGTTTATCGAGCATTCAGTCTACTTTTCCTGCTGACGGCAGTGTGCTTCCACCTGAATTTGGGGAGCCTTTTTAGGCAATGGCCCTTAAAAAGACCCCCACCTCTCCCATATCCCCACGTGGTTCCAGCGATTGGCTTTTACCCTGGCTAGGGAGTGAGGCAAAGCAAGAGAAGGGCTGCAGACTGGATACTTGTTTGTCTCACGTGTTACTCATAGTTCTCTTTGACAGTGTTTTGTTCCCCATTTCACAGTTCTCAACCAAGGAAGGGAAAAGTGTGAGTAAATCATGGATAAGAGAGTGTTGGCTGGACCACATTTGCTTTTGGGGAGCAAATACTTAATATAAACTTAAATGGGCTCTGTGCTTGAAACCAAATGTTCCAATAAAAACAAAATGAGCTATTTTTCTGCTTTTCATTCTGAGCTTCTCAAACGTGTGGCATGTTTCGTAGGCACTAACTGGGCACTGGGCTCACTCTGGCTGGAGCATAGTGCTCGGAAGGGGCATGCCAAGAGGTAGGGAAAGAGCCTCAACCGTACCTAGACTAAGCCAAGTTAGGAGAGCTAAGAATCAACACGAACAGAGCAGCAAAGGGAAGAAAAATGGGAAGAAAGACTGTGGAAACACAAAGTGCGGCACCTGTCATTATCCTCTGGAAAGACTCCCCACGTTCATGCAGTAGAGGCCCCAGGTATGCTGGTCTGCAGTGTAGTGATGGAGAGGAATAAAAAGTGTGGCTTCTCTGAAACAGCACTGTTCATTAGAACTCATGAAATGATGGAAGTGTTCTCTGATTGTCTAACACAGTAGCCACAGCCACATGTGGACTAAGGCGAGTGGCCAGGTTAAGAGAAGAACTGAGATTAAATTGCATTTAAATTTAAATGTAACTAGCCACATGTGCAGGTCTAGAACCCCGTCTCTATCATGCACAAATTGCACAAATTCACATGTAATATTTGATCCAGTAACCCATGCTTAAAAATCAAGTTTAAGGAAGTAATCAGGGGTGTTTACACAAAGATTTTCCTCACAGTGCTGTTTAGAGCAGTGAAAAGGTGGCAGCAGCTCAAATATCTACAAATAGGAGGTAAGTTATACAAATTATGCTATGTCAGAATATTGTACAGTTGTTAAAACTATTGTTTTTCAGAACTTTTAATGATAAAATGCTCATAATATAATGTAAGTAAGCATGAGTATAAAACTACATTAGAATGGTTTTAATAATGTTTAATAATATTATACAAGGATATGTAGATGATATGTAATTTTTTTTAAGTCCAGAGAAGGAACTAATCCAAAATGGTTACAACATTTAGTTCAGGGTTGTTCAGTTACAGCCAGTCCTTTTTCATCTTCATACTTCTCTGAAATTTCTTTGGTTTTTGTAATAAGCATGTATTGCTCTTATATTAAGAAAAAAAGTAATGAGCGTGGTAAGCATCCTCAGATTTCCTTTCTAAAACTCTGAACTTAAAAATTAGCTACAATCCTGTGTCAGATCTGCTAGGAATGCCATTTCAAACTTTAAGATACTTACCCACTAGGAGCTAGAGGACAGCTCCTCAGAATAAGAGATTGGTGGTCTTAGAATACATTTTTGTTCCCAGTTTTCTGGAGCCAAGGTGAGGGGCCTCAGCCGGGGATATTTCCATCTGTTGAGCTGGCCCCTCAATGGCCGCCTTGAATTTGGAAATGTATACCCTTCAGTTTTGGGAAAATGTACTCAAATTATTTGTTCAAACACATACACACACACCATATATTTTTTCTCTTTCTGGGATTCATACTATTAAAATGAAATTTCTGAACTGATGCTATAATTTCACAATTTGTTTTCTCCTTTTCTCCATCTTTGTTTCTTAGCTGTTTTGTGGGAGATTCAACTCAATCCTTACATCAAATTTACAATTTCTTCTTTCACATTTAAAAATTCCAAGAACCCTTACTGGTTCTTTCAGTGTCGACTTTTGAAGCAGCAACTTCATCTTGTTTCATGGATACAGTGCCTCTTATCTCATTAGGCATACATTCTCCACAGGGGTACCACTGTCCCCTGAAGGGTCGAAAATTGGTTCTTCAGGGGTTGGCAAAAATCTTAGATATAACAATGATTTGTGGTCTCAACCGTACCTGGGAAAATCAGGTTCTGTATTATTTAATTTCTCTTTTTAGAGGAAAACAAGATTTCATTCTAATTTTTCTCCTTGGGGAGTGATCTAAGTTTTCATCTCCCTGTACAGTCTCTGTATTACTTTGGGTTTTCTGGAGAAGCAGAGCCCACATTAGAAGCCCAAGATCTGAATCTGACTGGCTGGAGACACAGGGAAGCAGGAGGCGTAGTTCCAGTCCTGGTCTGAAGGCCTGAGAAGAGGGTCGTTGTGGGTGTAAGATCCAGTCTGGGTCCGGGCCTGAAGGCAGGAGAACCCTAATGTTCCAAGTCATACAGTCAGGCATACAGAAAGAATTCTGTTCTGCTCAAGCATTCGACATGCTGGATGAGGTCCACCCACACTGGGGAGGGTGATCTGAAATTTACTTATTCGTATATTAAATCTAATCCAGAAACTCCATCACAGACATATACAGAAATGTTTAACCAGGTATGTGGGTGCCCCTTAACCAGGCCAATCAAGTTGACTCATTAAATTAATCATCATACTCTGCTTTTAGTTTTCCTCTTTTAATATTGTTCTTCCCCTTTTTGGTCTCTATCTTTATTAGGCGCTTTTTTCACATTTGTGGTGATCCCTGGCTTTCCATTCATATTTTGAAATGAAGAACTAGAGAGATGTGTGGACACTCTGAGCATGAGGGGAGCGTCCAAGGGCTTCCCTGTATGACAGTCGGCCTTGCTGTGGCACTGTATCACTCACATTTGGGCATCTTAAGGTCTCTCCAGAAAATAATCTCCCAGTCCCTGTCTGGTGGATACTATTCAAGCCACCAGTGATCTGGGGGTCATGCCAGCAGGTAGTGGGGAGAATCTGAGTATTAGGCATGTAAGCTCTTATGTAGTTTGTTTTCTGTGGCTTTTCTTGTAGACCTGTTTTCAGTGTAGTACTCCATCTTCCTTTTGCCTGGTGTCACTCTGTTCCAGAGACTTCTTGTTAGGCTCTAATGTTGTTCTGGGGTGGGGGCCTCAGAGTTGTCTGCCTGTCTGCACATGGGAAGAGGATTTGGAGACATAATTGCTCCTTAAGGACTCCAGTCAGTCCTCTTTTCAGTCCCATCTGCCTCCACACTTGTAGAAATAGCTGGTGCTTTCAAATCCTGAGCCACAGAGACCTGGGAAGTTCTCACTGAAAACTCAGTGCTTCTTGTCTTCCATCGCAATCATAATAAGATGCAGTTATTCAAGTCCTTAAAATATTAATTATTTATTTTGTTGGGAACAAATGATAGGAAAAACAAGAACATGCAAGCACGGAGTCTGTTAATAGGCTTGGGAAGACAACATGATTCAGCACTAGTGTGGTTGAAATCAAGATGTATTCAAATGACAGGACACATTTAGAGATTTGAGGAAACAAACAAAAAGTCCTGAGTAATTGGGAATGCACGAGACCTTCAACAGCAACAAAAATAAATGATAACTAAATAATTAAAATGTATTATATGACTTGATGTTATGTTCCTTGGGTCCCTTGTGTTGGGATATCTGTGCACCTCCATGGCTTGAGACACTATCTCCTTCCCAAGATTGGGGAAGTTTTCATCAATTTCTTCCTCAATGACACTTTCTATACCTTTTCCTCTCTCTTCTTCTGGTACCCCTACAATGCGAATATTGTTCCATTTGGATTGGTCACACAGTTCTCTCAATATTCTTTCATTCTTAAAGATGCTTTATTCTCTCTGTGTCTCAGCTTCTTTGTATTCCTCTTCTCTAATTTCAATTCCATTTACTGGCTCTTCTGCTACATCCAATCTGCTTTAAATTTCACCATTGTATCTTTCATTTCAGATATGGAATTTCTTAATGATTGAATCTCCGTCTTAAATTCTTCCTGGGTTCTTAAATATTTTCTGTACCTCCATGAGAATGTTTATGATTTTACTTTGAACTTTCAGGAAGATTGGTGAGTTTGGTTTCATTTGGCCCTTTTTCTGGGGTTTGTGAGATTTTGGTCTAAACCAGGCTCCTTTGATGTTTCATATTTCTATGTGGTGCCCACTAGTGCCCAGAAGCTCTAGTCTCTGTATATGCTTAGCCCCTGGAGTGAGTTTGGGGTTTGTAATGGAGTGGCACTGGTGCCTCGGGGAGGGATTATAGAGCTGTGTCCTGATTCGTGGCTGCAGTGCCTGTGTCTAATATCAGAGCCAGTGGGCAGAGCACACGCATGTAAGCCTCTGTGCTTGGCATCTCTAGATATTGTAGGTGGGGCTCCCTCTGGCTGACCTTATGCCAGCACAATGACTGCTGATTTGCAAGCAGGTGCCAGGAGGCCAGGATGAAGGCACAGCAATCTGCGTGTGGAGAGACTCGGAGTTGAGTATGCCGGCAAGGGATGGAGTGGCTGAAGCTCTTCATAGTTCCCAAACTGCTGGGTAGAAAGCACCCAGTAAAAGTTGTCCACTTATCCCTTCTCCCACATAGCAAGCTCCGTGCAAAGCCCTCTCGCTGCTTCGAAGCCTCTCAGACCACCTGTCTTTCCTTTTCCTCAGAGCGGCCAGATGTGGACCCTATCCTCCACAAATGGCCTGAATCTCAGACTCTCAAATGCTCCATTTATCCCACTCGTCAACCACACCAACCTCTAGAGCACCACACGATGTAGGTTTGTGTTCCAAAGCAGACCCCCAGGGCTTGGTGTTCAGCAGTTCTAGGTTTCCACACACCCACTCTTTTTATCCTCCTCTTTGCTGTGAGCTGTGGTACAGGAAGGGCTTGGGTCCACCGGATCAAGGCTTTGGTACATTACCCTGTTTCTTGAGGTCTGCTCATTTCTCCATGTATATGCAGTCTGGTGTAGCCTTCCCTCCTATTGCTGTTCCAGGGTTAGTTGTAGTAACTATATTTTCATACTATACATGGTTTTGGAGGGAGTTCTCTGCCTCATCTTTCATGCCACCATCTTGAATCTCAAAAGTTACCTAGATTTTTATCTCACATCATGCATGCTAGAGTTTACAAGATGTAAAATAAATAGAATGTATTTGTTTTTCATAATATTTCTGCTTAGCTTTGTCATTTATTTTTGTTGCAATTGAGGATCTTGTGTATTCCCAAATACTCAGGACTTTTTGTTTGTTTCCTCAAATCTCTAAATGTGTCCTGTCATTTGATTACATCTTGATTTCAATCACACTGATGCTGAATCACGTTGTCTTCCCAAGCCTAATAACAGACTCCCTGCCTGCATGTACTTGCTTTTCCAACCATTTTTTCCACCAAAATAAATAATTAATATTTAAAGCACAGTATAAATCACTGATTCTCTACTCGTGGGAGAAAAAGAAAACTTTATTGGGTGTGGGCGGAGCTAGTGGCAAGCAGGCTGCCAAGCTGTCCGTGCATGCGGAGGGGTGACAGTGGTGCGATCAGCGGAAGCCAGTGCTTTGGAAACTTCTGCAGGTGATGCAGCTGCCCTGCTGCACTGCTCTGCTTGCTGCCAGCTGTCAGTGCCAGGCTTGAGCTGCCTCACGGCTGTGACCTTGGCACGGACGGCAGACTGATAATTCCTGTGTCTGAGAGGAGGGCATGTGTGCGGTGAGATGGCTCAGGGGAATAATTATGGTCAGACCAGCAACGGGGTGCCAGATGAATCACTGAACATTTGACGTACAGAAAGATGGAAGATGTCATAGCACACATGCGAGACGAAAACAACGGGATTCCTATTTGTACTGTCAAAAGATTTTTTTCCAAGACACCTAGCGTCTTCTCTGACCAAGGGTCATAGAACTCTGAAGAGCAAGAACCTAGGAAGAAAATAAAATTAAACAAGATAATTTGCTTTCTGCCATCACAAATGTATTTAAATTCCTCCTTTCTACATTTTAAGGTGTTGTAGACCAAGATCTAAAATGTGTCTTAGATTAATCAGTCATATTTTTTATCATTATTATCCCATTGGCCTATGGATTTCAAGGGTATTATTAGCTATTGGAAGATTGGAAGATGTGCTTTTTTATTATAAGTTTGATCCAGTTTCAAACTGTGATCACAAGTTAATTTTAAGTCTATGAAAATTGGATAATTTTCTCTAAATGTAGCTGTTATATAAAAATCTTGACACAATAACACTCAACTGTATTTGTTATTCATTTTCAAAAGAAGTCCTTATTCAAAACGGTACCTACTCACATAAAAATGAAACCACGTACACATCACTTTCAAATATCTCTTTCAGTGAACTATAAAGGGACTTGATTGTCAAGAAAAAAATGTGTTCAGACTCTGCTTTTGAGGAATATAATAATTTCACAGAACAAAACACATTTATATTCATAACAAATAATACCATGTTTATTTCACTTAAAATATGACTAGCTTCTGAGCTCCACTCCCCACCTTTTTGCCTTTTTTAAAATGGACATCTAGAAGCTGAAGATCTGGAAGGAAGCTGTAGCTTGTATCTACATCTGCCAAGCACTCTTGTCTCTGGAAATGGCTTCCATTCCTGCCTCTCACAAACATGGTCATGGGTTTGCACTCTGATCCTTTCTGCCACAGTTAATTGATAAGAAGACTGGGTTCCTTCCCCAAGCCATCAGTAAGTAGGAATTGTCCTCTGAGGTTTCACCTCAAACTGCCTGCTGCCCTCAGGAGATGGAACCCAGAAGGTGGTAAAATTTCACGACCCCCTTTGTGGATGAGAAATGGAAAAGACTATCTTTTATAAAGTATTGTCCAGAAAGGAACCACCATGAGGGAAGGAGGTAAGTGCTGACAAAACAAAAATGCATAGACATAGATGGGTGGTTGTCAGGGAAGAAGGGGCAAAATCGGTGGAGGCAGCCATAAGGTGCCCACTTGCAGTTATGAGATGAGTCCTGGGGATGTAATGTACAGTCTGGTAAATGTAGCTCATAATACTGTATTGTATATTTGAAAGTTGCTAAGAGACAGGGTCTTAAAATTTCTTATCACAAGGAAAATAATGTCCAACTATGTATCAGGATGGATATTAACTAGACTCCCTGGGTGATCATTTCACAATATATACAATTATTTAATCATTATGTTGTACACCTGAATCTAGTATAATGTTGTATGTCATTGTAGCTCGGTTAAAAAGAAGGTGGCAATGCCTTCAGCCAAAGACTGCCAGAAGCATACTTGTGATTAAGTCATTTATTCCTTCTTGCAGTGAGTGAGAAGGAACACCACGGTTGTCTCAGTGACATGTCATTCTTCTGTTGACTTTCTAAGAGTAGGCTCTAGAGTGGGAAACCTTGTTACTCATTCATCCATTCTTTCAACATCTACTGATCATCTTTTATATTTCAGGCACTAGACTGTTTGGGATCCAAATATGAATAATACAAGGAACTCACTGTACACAGAAGACAGACAAAAATTAGGAGAGGGTAGTAAAACCATTAACTAGTGTAAGGAATGATGAGGATACTAATAAAGATAGAGGAGAAACTCTTTGCCTAGTAAGGTGAGCTGGGGGTCTGCAGAGCAGACTTGCTGGAGTAGTGAATGTAAAGTGTACGGAGTCAGTAGGGATTAGCTAAGGAAAAAGAGATGGACAGGGAACAATACTAGAAAAGCCATGGAACTGAGAAACAACAGGCATGTTGAGAACCATGAGCGACATGGGAGGCACAATTTAGCTTGTTTGTTTTCCTTGTTCTCATTTGAAACCATAGATTACAGGGAGACAATAATAAAACTCTACTGCTTCTGCTAACCAGGGGTAACACATAATTTTATAACTCTGAAAGTGATACATGCCTCTAAGAATTCAAAGCAAGTGTGTGGGCACTGATCAGAACCATGCTTTCCAGAGGCTGTAGTCGGGAGATGTTTCTTTCATCTCTTAAATAAAGATAAATGTTACATCTCTTAACTCATTTCACATAGTAGCTAATCAGTAGCTCTTGGCAATTAAAAAAATGGAAACAAAGCAATAAATACTGCATGTTACTGTGAGGACATCAGAATAAAAATAAATGGAACTCTAAAAAAACTTTCTTACACTGTATTACCTACAATTTACATAAATACCTCTCAACTGGACCTTCAATCTAGCTTTCAAACTCATTTTCTACTATAGATTCCCATGTACTTCACACCCAAGGTTTTCCATTTTCTCCTAAAATTCATGATTGTGTAGGAATCCAAGATTTGTTTTTTTCTCAGCCTGAGATCTTCTTCCCTTATTCCCTCAAAATTACACAAACTTTAATACCCAAATTAGATGTTCTGTTTCCAATAGCGATTATTTACTCCAAACGGAATTCATTGTTACTTACTCTAAATTACTCACACACTATTTTGACGTTACTTTTTCTATGGCATTAATTTTATACCAACTAAGATAATTTTTGATTATTTATATTTCTGTGGCATCTGCTTCATTGCCAAAACTTGGTGGGGTGTCACTGTGTTTTCTTCATTGACACACCCAGAGCCCCCGTCACAATGCAGTGGGGGGTGTAGGCAACCAATTACTGCTTCTTTATTAACAGTAGATATTTTTACATTTCCATCCTGTACTACTAAGGATACACTTACTTTCCATGTTAAGGTATCGCTCAGTGTTTGATAGAAGAAAACTCAGGAAAGTCTAAAGAAATTTCTATGTGGGTATAGGGAAAATGGAAGTTTCTGACCGGGATTCCAGCCTGACCCACTCTCTATATATAATAATAGCGTGTCTGCATATTTATAGGATTCTTATCAGCAGCAGAGCGCCCAGTCAGTCACGGAATTGCCCTTCCAGGGTGGGGCTGAAGGGGAAGCACACGTTTTCTACTCCCCTCTGTTCCTGGTATGTAATTGGTCAGACACCACCAATCACCAGGAACACCACCAGAGTTCTGTCCTGTGGTGTAGAGTGGCTGAGCCCAAGTGGGACGAGAGAGCTGAGCAGTTTGGGTTCACTGTGAGGAGAGAATGACCTTTGAGAATAAAACCTTTCATTCCCAACCTCTCGCCCATATCTCCCTTCCATCTCACTGAATTCATAGCGAACTTACCCCTGGCAAAGACTTCCTCCTCTTGGAGCTACAGTGTGGAAAACTAAGAAAACAACCGTTCTTTTATATGACTTCATGTTTCAATAAATGATAGACTTGTCTGTGTTAATGTATATCATTTTCTTAGGTTTACAGTACTTAGAATAGAAAATATTATTTCACCGTCCAACTCTTAGGAACTTACCCTAAGAATGCAGCAGCACGATTTGGAAAAGGCAGATG
>JAVSCE010003513.1:0-54828 GCA_032199065.1 Smutsia gigantea | reverse complement strand
TGAGCATATCCCCCCAGGCAAGGGAAAAAAAAAAAAAAATGAACAAGTGGGACTATATCAAGCTGAAAAGCTTCTGTACAGCAAAGGACACCATCAGTAGAACAAAAAGACATCCTACAGTATGGGAGAATATATTCATAAAAAACGATCTGATAAAGGGTTGACATTCAAAATATATAAAGAACTCATGCACCTTAACAAACAGAAAGCAAATAATCCAATTAAGAAATGGGCAGAGGACATGAACAGACACTTCTCCAAAGAAGAAATTCAGATGGCCAACAGGCACATGAAAAGATGCTCCACATCGCTAATCATCAGAGAAATGCAGATTAAAACCAAAATGAGATATCACCTCACACCAGTGAGGATGGCCAACATCCAAAACACAAACAACAACAAATGTTGGCGAGGATGTGGAGAAAAGGGAATCCTCCTACACTGCTGGTGGGACTGCAAATTAGTTCCTCATTGTGGAAAGCAGTATGGAGGTTCCTCAAAAACTCAAAATAGAAATACCATTTGACCCAGGAATTCCCAATCCCTAGGAATTTACCCTAAGAATGCAGCAGCCCATTTGAAAAGGACAGATGCACCCTATGTTTATTGCAGCACTATTTACAATAGCCAAGAAATGGAAGCAACCTAAGTGTCCATCAGTAGATGATGGATAAAGAAGATGTGGTACATATACACAATGGAATATTATTCAGCCATAAGAAGAAAACAAATCCTACCATTTGCAACAACATGGATGGAGCTAGAGGGTATTATGCTCAGTGAAATAAGCCAAGCCGAAAAAGACAAGTATCAAATGATTTCACTCATATGTGGAGTATAAGAACAAAGAAAAAAACTGAAGGAACAAAACAGCAGCAGACTCACAGAACCCAAGAACGGACTAATAGTTACCAAAGGGAAAGGGACTGGGGAAAATGGGTGGGAAGGGAGGGATAAGAGGGAAAAAGGGGCATTACGATTAGCAGATGTAATGTTGGGGGGGCACGGGGAGGGCAGTACAACTCAGAGAAGACAAGTAGTGATTCTATAGCATCTCACTACGCTGATGGACAGTGACTGTAATGGGTTTGGTGGGGGGGACCTGATGAAGGGGTAGTTTAATAATCGTAATAATGCACATGTAATTGTAAATTAATAATAAAATAAATTATATTAAAAAAAAAAAAATAAAATAAAATAAAAAAAAAAAAAAGCACTATGCTAATTAAAGAATCCAACCACAAAACAATACATATAGTATCATTTCTTGTATACAAACTCAAAATAACTAAAACTAATCTAGGCTGATAGACATTTAAAGTGATTAACCATTGTGGGCCAAGCATGAATGAACTCTTTGGGTAGATGGAAATGTACCACGTTTGATTGGGATGTTGGGGGATGTGTATATATATTTGTCAAAAATCTTTGAATTGTATCTATATGGTTCATTCTATATAAATTCTACCTCAATAAAAAACATGAGTAAAAAATAATTTCCTATGTTGAAAAGCAAATGTTACCCAGTAATTCTTCACCTTTTTCATTGTTCAGTAACCTGTTGGCTAATCTTCTATTAATTGGTTGCCTTTTCTTGACCAGAGATGTATAGTTACATTTTTTACTTAAATCTGCATTGTAGCTTTGAGTGTGTTTTGAGTTTTCATCTTGAATGCAAATAATTCTAAATTTATAACAAAATAAAATAATAAATCTTTACTTAATCACCATCAACTTGTTTCAACTTGTTCAAGCATAGATTTCAGAAATGCATCATAAACTCAAATAATTCTAAAGAAGCTATACTTTAAAATAGTAGTAATTTCATACTGAAAATTATTAAACTATTCAGAAAACTATTTCAAGCTTCAGTATGATTTTCCATTATATAAGGGAATATCTAAACAGAACTATTATTTATCACATATAATGCCATCTGAACATTTGAACATCCCAGTCTACACAGGCACACTTAGCTTATTTTCTATTTCTGTAATATGATCAGTGTTCCTCATTTTTCTTTAATGTGGTAACAATGTAGTTATAAAATAAAAAACCATTGCAAAATTGTAGGGAAATGTGGAAATAATGTAGAACTGCCAAAATCATCTAGGAAACAAAGACAATAAAGAAAATAGTGATTTCACTGGCTGCTTTGATTATGCATATCCAAACACTTAACATTTCAACTCTTGAACATGGAAATTTGTGTCTACACAAATATAAGCAGTTGTGTGTACATACATTCATATATATTCATATGTATATTCATATCATTCCACACACATGTCTATATTATTTACACATGTTAATATGTATGTAGCATATCCTTACAAGGTTCGTATTGATTACAGATGCCAGATATGGAAAGATTGTTTGACATTATACTGCCATTTATTATTTCCAGAGAAAGAAGCATCAGATCTCCTTGGAGCAAATTTTCTGGGGGGATTTTGTTTTGTTATTTTTTAACCAAAATCAGATGAGTGACAGTTCTTAGTTATAGAAATGTAAGACTGCATGGAGAAAAGCTGATCCTCCTAGAGAAACCTATATTTGGAGAAGACAACAAAGGAGACTTATATAACCAGCATTAAATTAAAAGGAAAATAAAATGTGCTCAAAAGTAAATCAAATGTAGAATACACATATTTCATTTTGGTACTGAATTATATATGGGAGTATATTGATAAGCTGTAGTTGTGATGCCATTCTTTTGAATATAAGAAACAGTCAATAATTGCTTGTTGAACTGATTAGAAAAATTTTCTTCATAGCTTTGTCATAAGTGCTGTCATTATGTTTTATTATTCCTTTAAATAGGATTTTTTTTTACTGAATTCATGTGTTAAAGAGAAACAACAGGAAAATATAATTAGAATATATTGTATAGAGTTGAAGGAACACAAAGTTGTAAACATTCAATTGGAGGAGGGAAGAAACACTGGCTTTTGTTTTTACTTGATAGCTATGATCATTCCAGAACTTTCATGATTTTCTCCATATTCAAGTTTACATGGTCACTTTTAGGAACACAAAATAGGAAATTACTAAATGATTGATTCCATGTTAAGTTACTATCATATTAGTAACAAAATGACATGTCTACCATGCACTAAAGTTATTGTTTACTTGTACTAATTTAATAGTACTCAACAAAAGCAATATTTTTCTACATATTAATAAAAACATAAAAAAGTATTTGTAGTGCTATAGT
Source organism: Smutsia gigantea (assembly GCA_032199065.1). Taxonomy (NCBI): domain Eukaryota; kingdom Metazoa; phylum Chordata; class Mammalia; order Pholidota; family Manidae; genus Smutsia; species Smutsia gigantea. The sequence continues at coordinate 51,611 of JAVSCE010003513.1, read as the reverse complement.
GAATTACTCATATCAGAACTTTAGATGGTGGTCATATTATAGTTACCACTTTATAGGAGAGACATGTTTGAATAAGAATTGCAGACAAAACCAGATCAGTGCCATTTAGAACTTGAACAAGTTTAGCAATGAAAATGGCTGCTGCAATTTGTGGCAACTACCATCCCTGGCTCTTTTTTATTTACTTTGTTTTTTCATATTTTTTGTGCCCCTTTATTCCCCTCACCCTCCCCACACACCTATCCCAACCCCTCTCTCATGGTAACCACTACTTACTTCTCAGTGTCTATAAGTCTATTTCTGTTTTCTTTGCTCTGTTTTGCTTTGTTTTTAGATTCCACAAATAAGTGAAATCATATGGTATTTGTCTTTCTCCACCCTGCTTATTTCACTGAGCATAATACCCTCTAGGTCCATCCATGCTCTTGCAAATGGCAAGATTTTTTGGGGGGCTGAATAATATTCTTTATCCATTCATCAATTGATTGATACTTATGTTGCTTCCATATCTTGGCTATTGTAAATAATGTGGCGATAAACACAGGAGTGCATATATTTTTTCAAATCAGAGATTTTGTTTTCTTCATATATTCTTAGAAGTGGAATTAGTGGGTCAAATAGTATTTCTATTTTTAGTTTTTTGAGGAACCTCCATACTCTTTTTTACAGTGGTTTTCCTATTTACATTCCCACCAACAGTATAGGAAGATTCCTGTTTCTCCACATCCGCATCAACACTTGTTATTTCTTGCTTTTTGATAGTGGCCATTCTAACAGGTGTGAGGTGATATCTCCCTGCCTCTTATATACTTAAATCATAGTTTTACATACAGTATTTTTACTGCCTATGAATAGGCATCTTAAATAACATGACCTTATATAATATCAATCACACAAAGACTTAATATTTCTACTCCATTAGATGCCTTATGATATTTTGGCTACAATCAAATTTTTGCTTGAAATCACATACAGATTCTTGAGGGCAAGTGAATACATGAGTAAGGTTTTTTAAAGGTATATTTTCTCTATGTTTTCCATAAAATACATGTAATTTAAAGTTTTGATGTTTGTTATTTAGAAATGTGACCTGTTTAGAAACGTGACCAACTTAGAAGTCTACAGATTGTGCAACTTAGAAGTCTGCAAATTGTGCAAAAATCACAGACTATTAGAACAAATTAAACTTTTGTAATTTTTCTCCTCTCCTATTTTATTGACTGAACATCAGTATTATTATGGTCATGAGAACATAAAAATATTGTAAAGGCACTTCAGAAGATATTGCATTTTGTGTGTTTATAGATTAATTGTGAAATGCAACTCACTGATGCAGTTTAGATGGAATATTACCTGATTGACCGGGAACATCTATGTTACTATGTAACAATAGATGCACTCTGGATGGGGAACTGTCTCTGTAAGAAGGGAGAAATCTCTGAAAACCAATAGCAGACATTGGCTTTTCCTGTGTTTAGGCTCAGATCTGGTGAGTTAGTTCCCTGCTTAGCTCCTGAAAGAGGGTAACATTTTCCTTCAGAGCAAAGTTGTCTTTCACTATCACATAAGAAACACAGTAACATAATATGTACATATATTCAGATTTGTTGGTATGTGGGGTGCATTGTTTTTCCTATATCCAATGAGCCCATGTCATTGTAAGTCCTTGTGACACTGGTTAGTTGCTATATTCTCTTCAGTGCTACTGAAACAAGTGCTAGACTCCCTACTGCTGGACCCCTCACAGAGCTTTCAGTGGAGTAAGTCTGGCATCAATGATGGTAGAATAATTTCCACATAAGGATGCCTAGTGCTTTGGTCAGCTTGAGCTACTTTAACCAAATACATAGACAACATAAATCTATTTCTCACAGTTCTGGAAAACAGGAAATGCAAGATCAATATACCAGCAGATTCATTCTTGGTGAGGGCCCTCTTCCTGGCTTACATGTATCCTCAGATGGCAGAGAGAGAGAAGGTTCTGGCATCCATTCCTCTTCTTCTAGGGTAACTAATCCCTTGGGGCATCTACCTTCATGACCTCATCTAAACCTAAGTACCTCCCAGAGACCCTACTTCTTAATACAATTGCATTGAGGGGTAGGGTTTCAACATATGAATTTGAGGATGACACAGACAGTCATTACAAATAGTGAGGTACAGATGTGTAATATTTCCCCAGGTGTTGTAGAATATTGTGAAGGATTCTGATATATCTAATGTTAGATGGATAATGTTTCTTTTTTCAAATAATTTCTCTTGCAATTATGATGCAAACTCTATTCGTTACCTTATATACTAAGTAAGTCCCTTTACATAGCATGAATTTTACATATTGATAAATATGTCAAATAAGCACTTTTATATTATTTTAAAGATAAACATGTGAGTATATTAAAAGGGAATCTGAGTAAAAATCAGTGACCTACACTTTTGAGGGCTTCAATATACTTGAGATAATTTGAAAATGAGATCTGAAGAAGTCTTAAAACTTACATAAGGAAAAAAATAAGAAGTTACAAAAATAAAATAAAAATATCTAAATGCAAGAGTACAGAAGATAATGAAAATAAGAGCAGTAATGCATGAAACATAAAACTGCAATTAAGAGAATTAATAAAGAAAAAACTTTATTTTGAAAATAATAATACTAAGGTGAATTGTATCAAGAAAAAAAAAGAAAATTTTAGCAAGTAAAATCTATTAGCATATTAGTAAAAGACAATGTAATGTGACTCTGACCATATTTGACTATACAAGAAGTGCAAGGATGGTTTAATGTTATGTAATCTATAAAAGTCATTATGTAGTAACTTTCATAGATTAATATGGTCATTCCAAGGAAGGGGGTAGTCTTTATAAAATTCTACATCTAATTATGACTTAAAAAAATCTAATGTTATAGCAATAGGAGGAAAACTCTTTAATCTGATAAAGGATGTGTGTCCAAAACACATAGTCATTATTCCTATTTATAGTCATTAAGCATTGTCTTATGTACAGGAATAGGACTTGGAACACACAATAACCTATTCTACTTGACATCATCATAGATTTGCCAATCAGTGTAATAAGACACAAAACAGACCTGAATATGAGGAGAAAAGTTATGACTTCTAAAAAGAAAACTGAAAGTATTTTATTGACTATTAGACTTAACGAGATTTTGCATTTCCATTCTCTGGAAACAGATTTTTTTTAATTTTAAAGTAATATTTTACAAAGCAAAACATAAATTTAGGATATCTAGGAATAAATCAAGCAAAAGATGTATAAGATAACTATGGAAAATTTTACAACATGTCTGAAGAAAGTACTACCAATGTCACTGTATTTTAGGGATATTTATTTCTTCTAAAATTGATTCATAGTTTTAATATAATTTTAATCAAAACCCAGCAAGATAGTGAAGGGAAATTGACAAAATAATTCTAAATTTCACACAGAGGCAAATGGACTATGAATAAAAAGGTACTCCTAAGAGAAGTGATTTACTCTAAGTTATTAAGATAGTTATGAAACTGTAGCAACCAAATCTGTGTGGCATTATGCCAGAGATGGAAACATTGACCAATGGAACAGAAGTGAGATTAGAAAAAGGCCACCTATGAAAACAATGTATGGCTAAAGTAGCACATTTCCCTGGGAAAGAACTGGTCTATAAAATAAATGGTGGCAGGACAATGGTAGTAGGTATCCATCAAGGAAGTTAATTTGAAAATTTATGTTTCCCATACCCTTAAACATAGAATATACAGATGGATTAACGATTTAAATATAAAAGCAAATTTGAAAACCATACTGACTACCTTAAAAACTGTGTTTTCACAAAGTATATTATGCAAAAACAAAAGAGAGATTGCCTGAATAAACTAAAATACCAAAAGACTGCTTATTAAAATAAATCATACAGAAAATAAAAAGACAAGCCATAAACTAGAGCAGAATATATGAATATAATTCTAAAACATACATGTATCTACAAATAAATTGTATCATGAACTATTTTTGCTAACATCTTATAAATGCATATTCACATCACATATACAATTTTATATTAATCAGATAAGCAACAATTAAGAAATCTGACAACACTAAATTTTGGCAAGGATATATATCAACAGAAACTTTTATATACTCCAATGAGATGGAAGATTGCTAAAAATTACTCTGGGAAAGAATATGGTTTCATCTTTAAAAATATGCATAATTAAAATGTAGGAATTGCATTTCCAGGCATACACATATGTGCCAGGAAACTTATGTTAAAATGTTCATAGCAAGAACATCCATAATAGCTAAGTAGAAACAACAAAAGTATCTATAGACAGGAGGACAGACAACTAAATTTGGCTATAGTCATGTAATACAGGACTTGGCAAACTATGGACCATAAGCCAAAGCTGGCAGGTTTCCTATTTTAGTAAATAATGTTTTATTGGAACACAGCCACACTCATTGTTTTATGTATTGTGTATGACTCCATTTTTGTATAAGAGCACATTTGGATAGTTGTGACAGAAACCATATGCCCTATAAAGCCAAAGATACTATCTACTACAGAAAGAGTTTGTCCCATTGCAAATGGAATATTGCATAAGAGTGAAAATGAAAGAACCATGAAAGAGCATGAATTAATCTCAGAAATATAATGACAACTAACTAGAGGATGATACTATATTGTAATAAAGCTCTAATTTATTGTCTAAAAAATGAGGCAATACATGTTAGGAATACTAATGTATATCAAATTTATTTAAAAATGCAACAATACGCAAGTCACTGGTGAATAACAATTCTGATTATTGGTTACCTGTATTATAGTAGTAGACAGCTTAGAGACAGATTAGAGATTTGCAATATTAGAATTCTTGCTGGGTATCAAGTTCAAAAGTGTTTGTTTTATTACTTTAATTTTTATTTTACATATTCATTATATTGCTTGTTTTGGTGTATCAGTTTATCATATTATTTCAATAGTAATATAAAAGTAACCCTAGATAAGAGTAGAAAGAGTATGTACATATCTGTGTATCTATAAATGATACATAAGTAGGAAGAGAAAGTAGAAAATCCCTTAAGAAAGGAAAGAGAAAGATGTATTTGAAGAAGAATACATATATTTGAAGTGTGTGTGTGCGTTTGTGTGTATTCACATTATTGTTACTGTCATCATCATTACTAGTTAAAATATTGTATTTGAACAGCAATATATAGTAGGGGTTTGAAGGTATTGGAACAAAAACATGTGGATTTGAATTATAGTCCACTTTTTTTAGTTCTTTAAGCTTGGACAACTTAACCCATTTGTTAAATGAAGCTAAAAATGTATGTGTTTAATGGATTTATTGTGATAATCAATAGATATATTTTTCTCAAGTGGTAGGTAGAAGTGTTTAAAGGAGTTTCAAATGGTATCTGTTTTTTATTGTTTCATTTTATTTTCAGTATATATTTTCTGAAAATGTTATGTTTGCAACTAAAGAAATCTAAAATAATTATCATTTAGAAAAACGTTTAATAAATTGTGAAGCATACTCCAAGGTGCATAAAATAAAATGTGATTTCCTAATTTAAATGTTTTTGAAGAAAGTGTAAAAGTAATCATGGTAAGTGAGCTTGTCCATTTATTTGATCTCTGAATTTTTCTTAGTTATACATGCATTTAAAAATAATTTTTTTGAACATTTTAAAATGAATAAGACCATGATAATATTCTGAATCCATTTGTACTTCAGCACTCCAAAATATTTTCCACACTGCAGTGGTGGTGATCTTGCTGAATTAAAAATCTGAATTGTTTCTTTCATGTTTAATTCTTCTAGCTTCTTTACAATTTGGGTAAATCTCCTGGAATCCTATTGCATCATCTACTTACAAGACTGGTTCTGTTTGGTCATACACATCTCAGTTTTAAGTTTATAAACTCAAGGAAGTATAGGTTAGACTACCCAATTTAAATAGCTAATAAAAGACATATTGAATAAATAGAGAGAGAGGCTAAGTTTTGGATTTTAAAATTATATATCTTAAGATGTTAATTTCTCTTAAATTAATTTAAAAATTCCATCCTTGAATTTTGTTACACTGAACTTCAAAACACCATTCTGTAGTTCTTTACCTCTTTGGCTGTTAAAAAATATAATAATGTTATATATTGTATTATTTAATAATATTTTAACAGCATACAATTAAAACATATCATTGTTTCTTTAACCTTTTCTATTTAATGAAAAATATATTAATTATTGGTTCTTTTTTCCAATGATTTGATTATTACTGAGCTTCATACTTATATCTTATTCTTTGGCCATTTAAATTTGTACATATGTGAATGTTTCTCATGTTTCAATTAAGCGTGTTTGCCTTTTCTAGATATTTGTTGAATAAAAAAATGAATGAGTAAAATAGCTTTTTTATGGTGCAAAATCTGGTCATGTGCTGGCAATAAAAATTATGATCACATTTTCATATTTTACTGTTAGTTTCTGGTATTTCAAAATCCTATGTAGCCAAATCTATCACTTTTTAAATTTACAGTTTCTTACATTTTTGTTTATGCTGCCTTCTCAACCTAAAATTGAAAAAAAACTATTATCACCATTATTTTATGATTTATTTTTTGTCCCCATTATTTTATGACTTATTTTAAAATTTTTAATTGATATTCTATTTTAACATTAAGAATTATTTCTAGGCTATAAAATTTTTATTGATCTTCTTACACTGGTTATTTACTGTATAAAAATAATACAAATTTATATGACTAAAATGTATTATATTATTATTAAATTATGTTATTATTATACTAATAGTCCATGATGTTGAAATAGTTCCATAATGTAAAACTAACTATATTTTTAATTTATTTTTTGACCTGTTATCTATTTTCCCTGTAGTTTTTGTTATTTTATATTTAGAATAAAACATAAAAAAAACACTGGTACTTGTGACTTCTCAATAATAAAGTTACCATATTTAGGTTTTCTATTTATTTTATTGGCAAAATACGTAGAACAGTATGGATAGCAGGCAATACTGAAATAGCAATTGTAGCTCTGTTCCAAGTTTTGGGAAGAATAACCATAATAATTGTCTCACCATTATTCTATTGATGGATGGTTAAAACTCTATGTGTGTGTATTCAATAATATTAAACAACTCCAGTAGTAACCCATGGGACTGCATGCATAACAAATAGAAATGTTTTACATGGGTTCCTATTGGAATTAATTGTTCATTTTTATTAAGTGTAAATTCTTATTTCATTAATTATAATTTCATAACCTTCTACACTGAGATGATATAATTTCAGACAAAAGACAATCTATTTTACATTTAAGTTAAGCTCATTGTAACATTTTAAAGACCCTATAACTTCTAACAAACTGCTTGGAAAACTTGACTTCTGTACATATTTCTCATTTTATAGGTAAATAAACTGAATCCTAGAAAGATTAAGCAGTTTGTGTACAGTGAGATAGCATAATTTGAAAAGGTATATATCTGGTTTAATTCTCCCATCAACTCATGCATGATGTGGATAAGACTATTACTATTTTGGTCTCATCTTATGCCTTACTAAAATGCGACCTATAGCACTTCTTGGATGTCCCTGTATTAGTCAGGGTTTTCTGGGAAACAGAAGCAATGGGATGTAACCAAGAGAAGATTTATTATAAGAATTGGTTCACACACTTAGGGAGGCTGAGAATTCCCATAGGCTATGTGGAGAACCAGGAAACCTGGTGGTATAATTCAGTCCAAATCCAAAGGCCTAAACACCAGGGGAGCCAATGGCATAAGTCTGAGAACAAAGGATCAAGAATTGAGGGGCTGGTGATTTAAGTCCTGGTTTCAATCTGAAGGCCTGAGAATCAGGAATGCTGATGGTCCAGGCAGGACGAGATGGATGTCTCCATTGGCTCTCCCTCTGCCTTTTGTTTTTTTCAACCCTAGCAGACTGGATGATGACTGCCCACATTGGAGAAGGTAGTCTTCTTTATTCCACCACTTCAAATGCTAATCTTTTCCAAAAATATTCTCATGGACACATCTAGAAATAATGTTTTACCAGCTATTGGGGCATCTTTTAGCCCAGTCAAGCTGACCTGTAAAATTAATCACAAAATCTCCCGAGGACATTCACTGAATTTGAATTGAGACATGGCTAAAAACTATGTTTCTGGAGTGGTAACCTGATGACTTTTCTACTTTAACATTGTACCACACTGTTATACAGTCTACACAGAATCATAGAGGGTGGTGTTCTCTCTTATTCCAACATTTAAACCTAGTATGTCACACTTGCTCCTTTTTCCTAATCAAGTCTCTAGAATGAGTAGAACATCTGTAAGCATCATTTATTTGAATTGACTATCACCTTCACAATGTGTGACGTGAAATCCCTTTGCCCTGTAGAACATTTTCAAGCATTCATAACCATCTTCAGATTCTTGTCACCTTCATTATCCAGCAACTGAGGCACTGTCATCTTGTCAGCAATGTCGATCCCTTTTTCATACAACACTACAATTGTCACTCTCTTGACAGACAACTAAGAAAATTCACATACTTGCCAAATTTTAGACAGAATAACTTTAAAATCTGAGTGTTGGGAAGAAGGGCCATTCTAAAATACAGGAGCAGACAGAATGTACCTCATGTGCCCTACTAACAACTGTTCAGAATTGCTGTGTGTCTTAAGAAAACTGTGGAGGCTAGCAGAAACAGGAGCCCAAAGTGCTAAAAGCAAACCTGCTCTTGGATCAAGAAGGCTCTGCTGATATTGCTTCAACAGAATAGCCAGGCATGCATTTCAAATCCAGACTTAGAGATACATGACCTAGATTATTTCAGGTAATGTTTATGTGGCATCTAGTACATCTTATCAATTTTTACACTTACAATATACTTTTTATGCTCATAACATTAAATTTGTATAACAACTAGGCATTGCTGTTTTTTTTATTTATCTTCCATATAAATATGGGTATAGCAGATAATTTTAAACTTAAAAGGGGGAACTGATGGCTATTTAATAAAGCAATCACTTGCATAGGTAGGGCTAAATTTAAGAAAACCGAAGAGATAGTGAAGGAAGCCATAGGTCTGGAAGTGTCAGTGAAGACAATGGTTACCAGTGCCCCCTAAGGCCTGTAGCTGCAGGAGGGGAAATGCTGAGAAAAATAAGCAGTCAGTCTTCATTCCGGTACATTAAACATCAAACTTTCATTATTACACTCCTGCTCGTGACTGCTATTCATTGAAATCACTGCAAGTCAAAATGTCAAGATTCTTGGTTGATTCATTCCATAAGTATCAACCTCCAGAGCATAAAGCAGAGTGGAGAGAGGTGGAGAGTAGATCTGCACCAGCAAAGGGAGAAAATCTAGCATATCCCCATTTCACAAAGAAAGTAAATGAGTTTGCAGAGATTAAATAACTTGCCTTAGGTGAAAAGACATGTAGTTGCTGAGATGGAATTTAATTAATGATCTTGCAACATGTAACTCTGTGTTTTTGTTTCTATGCCACCATTACATAACCTCATTAAAAAGGAATTTATTTACTCCACTTTTCCTTTTCTGCAATGCAGACTTTTATTTTAGCCTAAGTCAAAGGAGTAAAAACAACACATCTCAGAGTAATAAATACTTTACCAGCGCAACCAAAACTTACACTATATCTGCTTCAATCAATCTTCTTTCAAAGAAATTCAGACACATACTACTGAGTGTACCTACAAAATATATTGAACATGATAAATCCTAATACTTTTAAAAAATACATCTTTACACTATTTCAAAAACTTAAATGGAATGTTTCAGTAGCAATCAACTACATGGGAAGCACATGTAAAAATCCCCATATCGAGTATTTTACAATAAAATATTTTCCATTTAAATATACTTCCTCAGGAAAATTATAAATTTCATAAGCAAATATTTAATCACTCATTTCTATTTACAACAAATTATAGAACCCTTATATTCATGAGTTATGTTATCCAATACTAGAATCAAAACTTTAAGACATTTTTGTTTCGGGAAGGTAGAGCTAGATGCCTTGATTTATAGTTCTAAATAGTAAATAGTACCCTACACTTTTTATAAGATAGTTTTGCAGCAATATATTTTACTAAAGGAACCAATGTTAACTGTTAGGCAGAAAGACAGAAATGAGTGGAATGAAAAGGAGAGAGGGCCCCCCAGAGATGATCAACTCAGGGAGTTTATCAAATAGAGCCAGAAAGCCAGAAATGACTTAGAGAGTTAATCAGAAGAAGCCACAGGGTCCAAGAGTGACTCATGAAGTGTCCAGGGTCCCCACAGATAAGAAACATCAGAGGCACAGACACAGCACAGCCCCTGTCCTCATTTCACCAATCAGAACAAGCCGAGAGAGCTGACAGCTGTCAATCAAGGACCTCGCTGCCCTGCCAAAAACCACATAAAAGAAGCCTCAGAATGAGCATCCACGCTTGCCTGTCTTATCTTAGGCAGGCCCACTCTGTTACTCTGTGCAGATTGTATTAAAACTTATTTTGCTTAAGGCAGTTCCAAGAGGAAAGTATATTGCAATCCAGGCCGATCTAAAGAAAGAAGAACATTCCCAAATGAATAGTCTAAAGACACAATTACTGAAATTGGAAAAAGAAGAACAAATGAGACCCAAAGTCACCAGAAGGAGGGACATAATAAAGATTAGAGAAGAAATAAATAAAATTGAGAAGAACAAAACAATAGAAAAAAATCAATGAAACCAAGAGCTGGTTTTTTGAAAAAATAAACAAAATAGATAAACCCCTAGCCAGACTCATTAAGAGAAAAAGAGAATCTACACACAAACAGAATCAGAAATGAGAAAGGAAAAATCACGACGGATCTCACAGAAATACAAAGAATTATAAGAGAATACTATGAGAATCTATATGCTAGCAAGCTGGAAAACCAAGAGGAAATGGACAACTTTGTAGAAAAATACAACCTTCCAAAACTGACCAAACAAGAAAGAGAAAAACTAAACAGACCAATCACCAGCAATGAAATTGAAGCGGTAATCAAAAAATTACCCAAGAACAAAATCCCCAGACCAGATGGATTCACCTCTGAATTCTACCAGATATATAGAGAAGAAATAACACCCATTCTCCTTTAATTTTTCCAAAAAATAGAAGAGGAGGGAATACTTCCAAACTCATTCTACGAAGCCAGCATCACTCTAATACCAAAAAGGCGGAAAGACCTAACCAAAAAAGAAAACTACAGACCAATATCCCTGATGAACGTGGATGCAAAAATACTCAACAAAATATTAGCAAACCAAATTCAAAAATACATCAAGAGGATCATACACCATGATTAAGTGGGATTTCCCAGGGTTGAAAGGATGGTACAACATTCGAAAATCCATCAGCATCATCCATCACATCAACAAAAAGAACAAAAACCACATGATCATCTCCATAGATGCTGAAAAAGCATTTGACAAAATTCAGCATCCATTCCTGATTAAAACTCTCAACAAAATGGGTATAGAGGGCAAGTACCTCAACATCATAAAGGCCATATATGACAAACCCACAGCTAACATCATACTTAACAGCGAGAAACTGAAAGCTTTTCATCAAAGATCGGGAACAAGACATGGATGCCCACTCTCTCCACTGTTATTCAACATAGTACTGGAGGTCCTAGCCATGGCAATCAGACAAAACAAAGACATACAAGGCATCCAGATTGGTAAAGAAGAAGTCAAATTGTCACTATTTGCAGATGACATGATACTGTACATTAAAAACCCAAAGGACTCCACTCCAAAACTACTAGAACTAATATCTGAATTCAGCAAAGTTGCAGGATACAAAATTAACACCCAGAAATCTGTTGCTTTCCTATACACTAACGATGAACTAACAGAAAGAGAAATCAGAAAAACAATTGCATTCACAATTGCATCAAAAAGAATAAAATACCTAGGAATAAACCTAATGAAGGAAGTGAAATACCTGTACTCTGAAAACTACCAGACACTCCTAAGAGAAATTAAAGAGGACACTAACAAATGGAAATTCATCCCATGCTATTGGCTAGGAAGAATAAATATTGTCAAAATGGCTACACTACCTAACGCAATCTGTAGATTCAATGCAATCCCTATCAAAATACCACCAGCTTTCTTCAATAAACTGGAACAAATAATTCTAAAATTCATATGGAACCACAAAAGACCCCGAATAGCCAAAGCAATCCTGAGAAGGAGGAATAAAACAGGGGGAATTACACTCCCTGACTTCAAGCTCTACTACAAAGCCACAGTAATCAAGACAATTTGGTATTGGCACAAAAACAGACCCACAGACCAGTGGAATAGAATAGAAAATCCAAACATCAACCCAAACACAGTCAGTTAGTATTTGATAAGGGAGCCTTGGATATACATTGGGGAGATGACGGCCTCTTCAGCAGCTGGTATTGGAAAAACTGGACAGCTACATGTAAGAGAATGAAACTGTACTACTGTCTAACCCCATACACAAAGGTAAACTCAAGGTGGTTGAAAGACCTGAATGTAAGTCATGAAACCATAAAACTCTTAGAAAAAAAAATAGGCAAAAAGCTCTTGGACATAAACATGAGCGACTTCATGAACATATCTCCCCGAGCAAGGGAAACAAAAGCAAAACAAGTGGGACTATATGAAGCTGAAAAGCTTCTGTACCACAAAGGACACCATCAGTAGAACAAAAAGACTTCCTACAGTATGGGAGAATATATTCATAAATGACGTACCCGATAAGGGGTTGACATCCAAAATATATAAAGAACTCACGCACCTCAACAAACAAAGAGCAAATAATCCAACTAAGAAATGGGCAGAGGACACGAATAGATACTTCTCTAAAGAAGAAATTCAGATGGCCAACAGGCACATGAAAAGATGCTCCACATCACTAATCATCAGAGAAATGCAGATTAAAACCACAATGAGATACCACCTCACACCAGTGAGGATAGCCAACACTCAAAACACAAACAACAACAAATGTTGACGAGGATGTGGACAAAAGGGAACCCTCCTACACTGGTGGTGGGACTGCAAATTAGTTCAACCATTGTGGAAAGCAGTATGGAGGTTCCTCAAAAAACTCAAAATAGAAATACCATTTGACCCACGAATTCCACTCCTAGGAATTTACCCTAAGAATGCAGCAGCCCAGTTTGAAAAAGACATATGCACCCCTATGTTTATCGCAGCACTATTGACAATAGCCAAGAAATGGATGCAACCTAAGTGTCCATCAGTAGATGAATGGATAAAGAAGAGGTGGTACATATACACAATGGAATATTATACAGCCATAAGAAGAAAACAAATCCTTCCATTTGCAACAACATGGATGGAGCTAGAGGGTATTATGCTCAGTGAAATAAGCCAAGCTGAAAAAGACAAGTACCAAATGATTTCACTCATATGTGGAGTATATGAACTGAGGAAAAAACTGAAGGAACAAAACAGCAGCAGACTCACAGAACCCAAGAACGGACTAATAGTTACCAAAGGGAAAGGGACTGGGAGGATGGGCGGGAAGGGAGGGACAAGGGGAAAAAGGGGAATTAGGATTAGCAGATGTAATGTTGGGGGGGGCGTGGGGAGGGCTGTGCAACTCAGAGAAGACAAGTAGTGACTCTATAGCATCTCACTATGCTGATGGACAATGACTGTGATGGGGTTGGGTGGGGGGACCTGATGAAGGGGGTAGTGTAATCACCATAATATTACTCATTTGATTGTAGATTGGTGATATCAAAATAAACTTAAAAAAAAAACTTACTTTGCTTCCTTGACTTTGGTCTCTCATCTCACTATATCTGACTTCCCTGCGACACCGAGCTGAGTCCTTTCCTTCCTAACATTAACCTTCCAGAAAGGCATAGTTTTTACACAGGAGCTGCCTTCTCCAAATGAAAATATAAAAGTGCTGCCTATAAAAAGTTCTACAGCTTCTTATCAGCATAACAAGAATTTGAAGATAAGCAGGCACTTGAAGTTGATTCTGACTCCTTAGGCAGATCCTCAAGACAGAGAAGAAATATTGAGCAGCAGCTTCCTGGCTTATAGGCTTCCCAGAGTTCAGTAGCCTACAATACTGAGATAAAATTGAGGTTAATGGACACCAGCAAATGAACCACTTCAACAGCACCAGACAACCTGTGAGGATAAGCGTTTTATTGTTTCAGTTCGGACTTACGTTGGCAAATGAGATATTTACATGTCAAAACTTGGTACTTTTATTCTGATCTCTGCATCTAGGAAACCCTTTGATTCATGGCAGGTAAAATGTCACAGTGGCAATAAACTTTGGGCATACTCTGAGTATCCAATCAATAAATGTATTTGTATATTATTAAATATCTTTAATGTTCTCTTTCAATCTGTCTCTCATCATGTCTCTCAGAACCTATAGACAAGTTGAATTATATAAAATCAAAACATATAATCAGAGTATAGAACAAATGGCCTTGACATTGTCTCTTTCTTGTGTCACTTAGTATATTTAAATCCTTTTCTATCCAAACATGGTCTTAAAGAGGGAGTAGGGGTGAGTAATCTGAAATTATTTGATTTATGAATTGTTCTAATTAATATAAATCAGGAATTCTTGGAGTTAGAGTTTCTTATTAACTCTCAGGGTTGGTCATGAAGCTCCTGGAAGAATTTCCATTCTAAAGAAGCAATTAGCTAGATGAGAATCAGCTCCTTTGTTTTTAAGGAGACAATAAATAATTTTGCATGACTGAAGAGCAGAAGACCTTGAGTCTCAGCATGTAGATGCTGCATGGTATGAATGTAAAAAACACATATGTCCTCAGCTACCCCCATTCTACTAATCTAATTAGTATCACCTGTTCAAATGCTCAAATATGTGGAAGTATAAAAAAGTTCATGACTTGAATGAGATATTTTAGACATCAAGATGCAGTAAATAGCAAGCTATTATAAATACTTGTTCATGGGTACCTGGTTGAATTGAGTCTAAATTATTCCCTAGTGCTGTTTGACTGACCAACTCATGGAGACCACTCCAACGGTGTTATGTGATAACACTAAGTTCCTGAAATGACAGTACCTAAGTTCACAAGCAGCCTGTTGTAGTTAAGGTAATAATCACAGGTGCTGTTTTGCCTGGAACAGTCCCAGTTTACATCTCTTCTTCCAGGATAATATTTAATAATGTTTCTTTCATTCTTAAAGGTGTTCCTGTTTAGATAAATTATAAGACCATCCTGATTATTGAGTGACTTAGAAAACAGAAATTCTTTACTTGTATTATATTTTAAAGAAGGAACTAAAGTTTGGAAAGTTGGATTTATTTCCACTGGGATCTCATTACCTACAATAGGATTCCATTTATATGGCCAATAAATATAAATACTATGCAGAACAGAAAAATTGTTATAGGAATCTTAGGCATGCTCATTATGACACTGGAGTTCTTTTTCATGGAATTGAAAAATGAATTTATCAAATGCTCAGGGTAGGCAAGCAGGAAAAAAAGGCATTTTATTTAGAGAAAGCAAAAGTGTAGAACTCCCAGTGCAAACCGGGAGAGGGTGATGCCTGTGTCTGGGCTGTGTCCAGGGGTATATATCTCAGACTTAGCTGAGTTGTCTAATTCCTATTGGTTCCTGCTGGAAGACTGCTCCTTGTTTTGGCTAATCTTATTGAAAGTTGTCTGTATTTACAAATTTGGCATGCTCCTGTGATCTTACTGCTAGCAGTCACAACAAAACAAAACAAGGGCGTTCCCATGCCAGACATCCTGTTCTTGTATATTCCTGAGGCCCTCAGTAAGCTTCCTGCTTTTGTTCTTTTCTGAGGTCCCTTACCTTGTTCTAACTAGACAGCGGCTGCCTCTGCCTTTTACCTGTCTCAATTATTTCCAAAATGATATGATCCATTTGCCATTTGATATGTTTTAAATGAATAACACCCAGAGCCAAAACAATGGCAATAAAATGAAAAAGCAAAAGAACATGAAAGACATTGTAAAATACTGAGCAATTTGCATTTTTTTCACTAGTCAGAGGACACACATCCTTGATGTTGGAAGGTTTTAAAAATATATTATCTGAAGCAACAACATAATTTAGTTTCTCAAATAATATCTCATCTTTTTTTGGCATTCATTTCCAATTGCTAACCTGCTCATTTATGCTACTGGCTAACATTTAAATTGCCTAAAAGGATTTAATTTCAAACATGGATTAGTTTTTCTTTTCTTTAAGTCTTTCAGGTAAACATATTTTTTAGTCCTGCAGAGCTGCAAGTATATATATTTGAAACATGACATTAAAAAAGTGACTTCTGATTGTTGCAAATGCCAAGAAATATATTTCCAAATACACTCATTTTATCATAAATACTAGAGTGATCTGATCTTCTTTTATGGGATTTAGAGCAAAACCATTTTAATAAACAAGGCTTTTCTTTAGTTGAAATAAGAGCAGCTTCATTTGCACAAATATCATGTATTGAAAATGAAACACTTTATTAAATAATTATTTAAATGATTTTAGCTTACACCTTTAATCATGACCTTAAAGCTATCTTCTACAGGTAGCTCCAAGTAACTTTAGAAGCTACTATTTTGCAATAAAATAATAAACTGGAAAGATTAAGGACTACCAAAGGAATTAATAAGTAGCCAGTAGGAAAATACTTATTAAAGTACAAAAGGAGAAAAATAAATTAAGCATATGAAGTAAAATCAGAACTGGAGTTGTTGAAAAAGCAATTAGCAAGACTTGATTATTCATAACTCAATGTGGGCAGAATGTAGAACTTAAAAACAAGATGACATGTGTTCACTGTTGCAGAGCCTTGCTAAAATGTCGAAGAATGATATCTGACATTTTGTTACATTTTGATTATTTAATAATCATGTATATATGTATATATATACATTTATATATATGCATTTACACATTCACATGCACAGACACACACACCCATATATGGTATGGGGTTGAGTTTGTCCTCCTCAGTCCTTGTCCCATCACAACAAAGAATTGAAAGACAGAGACATAATAGTGGAGCAGAGGGAAAGTTCTGTTTGAATGCACTCCAAGGGAGGAGCAGGCCAGAGTCAAGGTAGACAAAGACCTCCATCTGTTAGGCAGAAGGCTTATATATTCCATTCTGTTTAGAGGCACCTCTTTGACTGACAAGGTGAGGTTATTTGATTTACAGGTTTTTCTATATAGTCAGCCCTGTGGGTAAAATTATAATATTTCCAGAATCTCTCACTTGACTTTAATGCATCTCCATATTTGTGGGGGAGTGAGGGAATATCTGGACCAGAAAGGTTGGGTGGGGTCCCTTTTTACAGCCAGGTTGTGAGAGAACGGGGGAGCAGAAGTGGATGACTGCTTGTACACAATAAAAGGGTTTCTCCCACTTTATTTCTCCCTTTGACTGATTTCAGTTTCAAAGGTAATTTGCCCTGGTCTGGGAACAGATTCCCCTGGACCCGGGGTTACATCCTTTCAGCGAGCATGTCCTTTCCCCATGCTGTGGTGTGATTTGGGCAGTTCTTAGTCCCATTCAATTGTGACCTGGCTGGGGAGGAAGTTGTCTCCCTGCAAGGCTTTTGTTGTCTCCACATTAGACCCCTACCTGGGCAGAGTTCAGGTGGCTTTTTTTTAAAGCTTATTTGGGCAGCTTCTTCTTTGAGCCTTAACTTCCCCTTTTCTGGCTGCTTATGTCTATCTTTCCACCTAACTTCCTAACATATATACATACTTTCTTCCCCTTTATGAGCTCTATGCAAAAGACTTTAGAAACTTATAACTGACCATTTAAATTAATTATGCATTATTTCAATTAAATAATCTTTGTATTATGCACTGGCCAAAGATTAAAATAGAATTACCCAGGATTTTTTTATTCTAGGAAATCAATATAGTTCCACAGATTCAATTTTGTTATTCAGATCTTTAACTTGAAAGAGACTGTACTCAGCATTATGCCATTTTTGCACTCCAGTAGACTCTTCATGCTGACTCATATTTTACCAGAAATATATTGAATATACTTGCAGTTCATCAGTTATAGTATACTTTGGCTCATTGGTCAAATGGAATGTTTGGCAAAACACAAAGAAATGCATACAATGAGTAGTACATGATAAGCATAAAAGACATAAAAAGCATTGTTCAATGTATACAATAAGTTTGCAGGCATGCCACGTTACAGCAAAATTTATAAAGTCTGTTGGAGCTTGGATGACATAGAAAAATAATATATAATGTTGGAGTTTGTTTTTTCTTTTTGAATGGAGAACATCTGAGTCTAGAACATAAGCTGATCAGATGATGGTAGAAACTTTCATGGGCAATTAAATTTACCTTCAACAAGAATATGGTAAATATGTTCTTATGAAGCATCTGCATTATTTTTCTGGAGCCTCAGAAAAATAGGTATAGCTTTGTGAATTATTTTCAAAGGATACTTGATAAAGGGTCCACAAAAGAGAACACTTGCTGGATATTGGATGATGCTAAAGAAATGCTGATAATTTTTTAGATTAATAATTAATATCTGTATTTTTAAGATGACTCAACTTTTAATCATAAATATTAAATAGTTATGAATGAAACACAAACTTTCTTGGGTCAACCTCATAGTAATCCAGGAGGAAGGAGAAAATGTAGATGGGATTATACACAAAACAACATTGGCCTAAGTTAAAATGACTAAAGTTGTATAATAGAGTCATGGAGTGTTATTGTACTGTATCAATTTTAATATGTGTTTGAAATTTTCTATAATAAAAACATTTTTCTACAAAGGTAAAAATCAATCCATGTATATCTCTGAAATAAAAAATAGAAATATACCCTACCCAGAATTAAAACAAAGGCCTGAAGGAAAAGATTATGTAATATACAACACATCATATTCTTTGAATGAGCAACATTCAGGATATTGCTACCAACAGTCTTTGATTACATGCAAAGAATGCTCCACTGTCTTTTAAACCTTCAATATATTTTTTTTATGCTCTCTTACTTTTGCATTCAATGCCTGCATAAAGCCTTTGGCTACCATAGCATTAACTGATTATATATCTACTTATCATACTTGAGACCACTTCCATTTTCTCTCCTCTTCTTTCTTCCTTTATTTCTCCTCCTGCTTCCTCAATCTGTTAGGCAGAGAGACAGAAATGAGTGGGATGGAAAGGAGAAAGGGCCCCCCAAAGATGACTCAGGGAGTTGATCAAATAGAACCACAAAGCCAGATATGACTCAAAGAGTTAATCAGATGAAGCCACAGAGTCCAAAAGTGACTCAGGAAATGTCCAGGGTCTCCCCAGATATGAAATATCAGAGGCACAAGCAAAGCACAGCCCCTGTCCCCATTTCATCAATTAGAACAAGCCTAGAGAGCTGATGGCTCTCAACCAAGGACCTCTCTGTCCTGCCAAAACCACATAATAAAGCCTCAGAATGAGCATCCAGGCCTGTCTTATATTAAGCAGAGCTGCTCTGCTACTCTATGCAGAGTGTATTAAAACTTACTTTGCTTTCTTGACTTTGGTCTCTCATCTTACTATATCTGACTTCCCTGTGACACCGACCCAAGTCCTTTCCTTCCCAACAAATCTAAATATCATTTTTTTACATATTAGAATCTGTCAAAGTATAAGCAAATATATCTAATTTACCCCAGGTGATAAGCACAAAAAAGAATATTTCAAAAAATGCTAGCATTTACCATTTAAATATGGTGGGAAAATGAAATGTCATTTATCATTATTCAGGATCCAATGGTAACCTAATTTGATTGTTCTCTCAGGTCAATCCCTGCTAGACATCTCATACAAAATGATTCATTAAACTAGTAATTCCACTACTTTGGTATTCAACATCTTCCTTTATGAGTCTTTTCCTATTATATATTATCCTATTATCTAATTTCTACTTTTATCCTTTTCCTATGCTCTCTTTGGCCTTTCATTCACAGTTATGCAAGAGGAAGTCAGCTAGTTGCCATTCAATGCAGAGTGTTGTGGTTGAGACATTATCTCAGGTCAGAATGGAAAACTTTAGTAGTCTTGAAGATTGGGAATATTTTGGTGATATTCTATACATAATTCAAGATAATAATAAAAGCAATAGTTGGCTGAATCATGGTTAGTAGGAAGTTCAACAAAATAGCTGCTCAAATGATAGACAAATTTGAATAGTGGGCCTATTAATATTTAGTGCTGATACTATCTCATTGGATTCTGTACTTCTTTATATCTAGACTGTTGGATGTTATTATTTTCTTTTAATAGGCAGGGAAGCAAGTATGTAGAGTAAGATTCAAGCTTGCAAAATAAATATGTATCAACTAATCTAATTTGCTACGAGAGGAGGAAAGGCAGATATGAAAGACTAATGACTCATACTTTCCCCTTCCATTTTTTATTTTTGGTTTTTTTTTATTAAGGTATTATCGATATACACTCTTATGAAGGTTTCACATGAAAAAGCAATGTGGTTACTACATTTACCCCTATTATCAAGTCTCCACACACACCCCAATGCAGTTACTGTCCATGAGTGTAGTAAGATGCCACAGATTCACTATTTGCTTTCTCTGTGCTATGCTGTTTTCCCCTTGATCCCCCACACCATGTGTACTAAACATAATACCCCTCAATCCCCTTCTCCCTCCCTCCCCACCCACCCTCCACACCCCTCCCCTTTGGTAACCACTAGTTCCTTCTTGGAGTCTCTGAGTCTGCTGCTATTTTATTCCTTCAGTTTTGATTCATTGTTATACTCCACAAATGAGGGAAATCATTTGGCACTTGTCTTTCTCCACCTGGCTTATTTCACTGAGCATAGTATCCTCCAGCTCCATCCTTGTTCTTGCAAATGGTAGGATTTGTTTCTTTCTTATGGCTGAATAGTATTCCATTGTGTATATGTACCACCTCTTCCTCATCCATTCATCTACTGCTGGATACTTAGGTTGCTTCCACATCTTGGTTATTGTAAAAAGTGCTGCAATAAACATAGGGGTGCATATGTATTTTTGAATCTGAGAAGTTGTATTCTTTGGGTAAATTCCAGGAGTGGGATTCCCAGGTCAAATGGTATTTCTATTTTTAGTTTTTTGAGGAACCTCCATATTGCTTTCCACAATGGTTGAACTAACTTACATTCCCACCAGCAGTGTAGGAGGGTTTCCCTTTCTCCACATCCTCGCCAGCATTTATTGTTCTTAGTCTTTTGGATGGTGGCCATCCTTACTGGTGTGAGGTGATGTCTCATTGTGGTTTTAATTTGCATTTCCCTGATGATTAGTCATGTGGAGCATCTTTTCATGTGTCTGCTGTCCATCTGAATTTCTTCTTTGGAGAACTGTCTCTTCATATCCTCTGCCCATTTTTTAATCAGGTTATTTGCTTTTTGGGTGTTGAGGCATGGAAGTTCTTTATATATTTTGGATGTTAACCCCTTGTTGAAAATGCCGTTTACAAATATATTCTCCCTTACTCTAGGATGCCTTTTTGTTCTGCTGATGGTGTCCTTTGCTGTACAGAAACTTTTTAGTTTGATGTAGTCTCATGAGTTCATTTTTGCTTTTGTTTCCCTTGCCCAGGGAGATATGTTCATGAAGAAGTTGCTCATATTTATGTCCAAGAGATTTTTGCCTATGTTTTTTTCTAAGAGTTTTATGGTTTTATGACTTACATTCAGGTCCTTGATCCATTTTGAGTTTACTTTTGTGCATGGGGTTAATCAATAATCTGGTTTCATTCTCTTGCATGTAGCTGCCCAGTTTTGCCAACACCAGCTGTTGAAGAAGCTGTCATTACCCCATTGTATGTCCATGGCTCCTTTATCATGTATTAATTGATCATATATGCTTGGATTTATATCAGGGCTCTCCAGTTTGCTCCATTGGTCTATGGGTCTGTTCTTGTGCCAGTAGCAAATCCCCCCAGCTTTATTCTTCCTTCTCTGGATTGCTTTGACTACTCGGGGTCTTTTGTGGTTCCATATGAATTTTAGAACTATTTGCTCTATTTCATTGAAGAATGCTGTTGGTATTTTGATAGGGATTACATTGAATCTGTAGATTGCTTTAGGCAGGAATGGCCATTTTGACAATGTTAATTCTTCCTATCCATAAGCATGGGATGTGTTTCCATTTATTGGTATCTTCTTTAATTTCTCTCATGAGTATCTTGCAGTTTTCATAGTACAGGTTGTTCACTTCCTTGGTTATGTTTATTCCTAGGTATTTTATTCTTTTTGATGCAACTGTGAATGGGATTGTTTTCCTGATTTATCTCTCTGCTAGTTCATTGTTAGTGTATAGGAATGCAACAGATTTCTGTGTTTTAATTTTGTATCCCACAACTTTGCTGAGTTCAGATATTAGGTCTAGTAGTTTTGGAGTGAAGTCCTTAGGGTTTTTTATGTACAGTATCATGTCATCTGCAAACAGGGACAGTTTAAATTCTTCCTTGTCAATCTGGATGTCTTTTATTTCTTTGTGTTGTCTGATTGCCATGGCTAGGACCTCCAGACTATGTTGAATAGAAGTGGGGAGAGTGGGCATTCTTGTATTCTTCCCGATCTTAAAGGAAAAGCTTTCAGCTTCTCACTTATGATATGAGTTTGTCATATATGGCCTTTATTATGTTGAGGTATTTGCCCTCTATACCTATTTTGTTGAGAGTTTTTATAATGAATGGATGTTGAATTCTGTCAAATGCTTTTTCAGCATCCATGAAGATGATCATATGGTTTTTGTCCTTCTTTTTGTTAATGTGGTGGATGATGTTATTGGATTTTCGAATGTTGTACCGTCCTAGCATTCCTGGAATAAATCCTACTTGATTATGTTGGATGATCTTTTTGATGTATTTTTTAATTCAGTTTGCTAATATTTTGTTGAGTATTTTTGCATCTATGTTCATCAGGGATATTGTTCTGTAATTTTTTTTTAATGGGGTCTTTGCCTGGTTTTGGTATTAGAGTGATGCTGGCTTCATAGAATGAGTTTGGAAGTATTCCCTCCTCTTCTATTTTTTGGAAAACTTTAAGGAGAATGGGTATTATTTCTTCTCTGTATGTCTGAGAAAATTCAGCGGTGAATCCATCTGGCCTGAGGTATTTGTTCTTGGGTAGTTTTCTGATTACCGATTCAATTTCATTGCTGGTAATTGGTCTGTTTAGGTTTTCTGTTTCTTCTTTGGTCAGTCTTGGAAGGTTGTATTTTTCTAAGAAGTTGTCCATTTCTCGGTTTTCCAGCTTCTTAGCATATAGATTTTCATAGTTTTCTCTAATAATTCTTTGTATTTCTGTGGTATCTGTAGTGATTTTTCCTTTCTCATTTCTGATTCTGTTTATGTGAATAGACTCTCTTTTTTTCTTGATAAGTCTGGCTAGGAATTTATCTATTTTGTTTATTTTCTTGAAGAACCTACTCTTGCTTTCATTGACTCTTTCTATTGTTTTATTCTTCTCGATTTTATTTACTTATGCTCTAATCTTTATTATGTCCTTCCTTCTACTGACTTTGGGCTTCATTTGTTCTTCTTTTTATAGTTTCTTTGATTGCAAGTTTAGATTTTTCATATGGAATTTTTCTTCTTTCCTGAGGTAGGCCTGTATTGCAATATGCTTTCCTCTTAGCATGAACTTTGTTGCATCCCACAGATTTTGTGGTGTTGAATTATTGTTGTCACTTGTCTTCATATATTGCTTGATGTCTGTTTTTATTTGGTCATTGATCCATTGGTTATTTAGGAGCATGTTTTTGAAGCCTCCATGTGTTTGTGGGATTTCTCATTTTCTCTGGATAATTAATTTCTAGTTTCATACCTTTGTGGTCTGAGAAACTGGTTGGTAAAATTTCAATCTTTTTGAAATTACAGAGGCTCTTTTTGTTGCCTAGCAAATGATCTATTCTTGAAAATGTTCCATGTGCACTTGAGAAGAATGTGTATTCTGCTGCTTTTGGGTTTAGAGTTCTGTATATGTCTGTTAGGTCCATATGTTCTATTGTATTGTTCAGTGACTCTGTCTCCTTACTTATTTTCTGTCTGCTTGATCTGTCCTTCAGAGTGAGTGGAGTGTTGAAGTCTCCTAGAATGAATGCATTGCATTCTATTTCTTCTTTTAATTGTGTTAGTATTTGTTTCACATATGTAGGTGCTCTTGTGTTGGGCACATAAATATTTATAATGGTTATATCTTCTTGTTGGATTGACCCTTTTATCATTATGTAATGTCTTTTTTTGTCTCTTGTGACTTTCTTTGTTTTGAAGTCTATTTTGTCTGATACAAGTACTGCAACTCCTGCTTTTTTCTCCCTATTAGTTGCATGAAATATCTTTTTCCATTCCTTCACTTTTAGACTGTGTATGTCTTTGGGTTTAAAGTGAGTCTCTTGTAGGCATCATATAGATGGGTCTTGTGTTTTTATCCATTCAGTGACTCTACGCCTTTTGATTTGTGCATTAAGTCCATTTACATTTACAGTGATTATCAATAGATATGTACTTATTGGCATTGCAGGCTTTAGATTTGTAGTTCCAAAAGTTCAAGGTTAACTTACTTACTATCTAAGAGTCTAACTTAACTCACTTAATATGCTATTACAAAGTCAATCTAAAGGTTCTTTTTTTTTCTTCCTCCTTTATCTTCCTCCTGCATTCTTTATATATTAGATATCATATTCTGTACTCTTGGTCTATCCCTTGATTGACTTTGGGAATAGTTGATTTAGTTTGTATTTCCTTAGTAATTAGCTGTTCTACTTTCTTTACTGTGGTTTTATTACCTCTGGTGACAGCTATTAAACCTTAGGAACACTTCCATCTACAGAATTCCCTCCAAAATACACTGTAGAGATGGTTTGTGGGAGGTAAATTCTCTCAGCTTTTGCTTATCTGGAAATGATTTAATCCCTCCTTCAAATATAACGATTACCTTGCTGGATAAAGTATTCTTGGTTCGAGGCCCTTCTGCTTCATTGTATTAAATACATCATGCCACTCCCTTCTGGCCTGTAAGGTTTCTGTTGAGAAGCCTGATAATAGCCTGATGAACTTTCCTTTGCATGTCATCTTAATTATCTCTCTGGCTGCTTTTAATTGTCTGTCCTTATCCTTGATTTTTGCCATTTTAATTACTATATGTCTTGGTGTTGTCTTCCTTTGCTCCCTTGTGTTGGGAGATATATGCATCTCCATGGCCTGAAAGATTATCTCCTTCCCCAGACTGGGGAAGTTTTTAGTAATTACCTGCTCAAAGACACTTTCTATCCCTTTTTCTCTCTCTCTTCTGGTACCCCTATAATGCGAATATTGTTTCGTTTGGATTGGTCACAGATTCTCTCAATATTCTTTCATTCTTAGAGATCCTTTATTCTCTCTGTGCCTCAGCTTCTTTGTGTTCTTCTTCTCTAGTTTCTATTTCATTTATCGTCTCCTGCTCTGTATCCAATCTGCTTTTAGTACCCTCCATTTTGCTCTTCAGTGATTGGATCTCTGACCAGAATTCATTCCTGAGTTCTTGAATATCTTTCTATACCTCCATGAGCATGTTAATGATTTTTATTTTGAAGTCCCTTTCAGGAAGTGTCATGAGGTCGATGTCATTTAAATCTTTCTCAAGAGTTGTATTAATAATTTTAATCTGAACTAGGTTCCTTTGGCATTTCATATTTGTATATGGTGCCCTCTAGTGCCCAGAAGCTCCACTCCCTGGAGCTGCTCAGCCCCTGAAGCAATATCAGGGGTCATAGGGGAGTGGCACTGGTGCCTTGTGGGGAGGAAAGAGCTGTTTCCTGCTTCCCTGCTGCTATGCCTGTCTCCACTGCCTGAACCAGTGGGCCGAGCACACAGGGTGTTTGCGAGTCAGGTGGGCCTGGCCAGTAGAAAGGCGCAGTAGGCAGCGTATCACAGACAGGGTCCTTGGAGCTGTGTAACTAGCCAGGGAGCTGGAGTACCTGAAGATCATCTAAGGAGGAAGGTTTCTTTTTCCTCCTTAAATATGAGAGTCTATATGGCAAAGCTCCCAACTTGGTGGGCAGAATGCACCCAGACAATTTTGTCTACCTTTCCTATCTCCTGACCAGTAAGCTCTGTGCAATCTTTTTCCCTTTAGCAGCCCTCTTGCTAAGGACTTCCATGTTAGTAAATCTCTCAGACTGCCCGCGTTTCTTTTGTCCCAGAGCAGCTGGATATGGATCCCTGCTTTCCACAAGTGGCTGTAATCTCAATCCCTCCAGGAATTCTGCCTGGCTTAGTTTTCCAACCCTGTAATCATGAGAGTATCATGCAAGCACCATGAAATGTAAGTTTGTGCTCCCAGAGCAGATCTCCAAAGTTAGGTATTCAGCAGTTCCAGGCCTCTACCCCCTCCCTGCTCCATTTCTCTTCCTCCCTCTGGTGAGCTGGTGTGGGGAAAGGGCTTGTTGGCTCCCCCCGGGCCACAGCTTTGGTACATTCTGTGAGGTCTGCTCTTGTCTCCAGCTGTATGCAATCTGGCACAGTCCTAGTTTCTGTTGCTCTTTCAGGATTAGTTGTATTAATTATATTTTCGTATTATATGCGGTTTTAGGAGGAAGCCTGTGTCTCACCTCTTACACCACCATCTTTAATCCCACCCCTTTCACCTTACATTTTAAAGGAATATTTCCTTCTATAACATGTGTACATTTCCAAGTGCTGACATTATGCTAGTATTGGGGAGATATTCTTACATACAAAGTTTTCTTTGAGATGCTTAATATTATATATTTCCCATTCTTTTTCTGTGAAGGGCTGGTTCTCTGAAAAGGGTATCCCAATAAGCATGTTTGTTTATTTCTCCCTGATGCTTAGTAACTTTCTTTCTCAAAGTGAAAAGTTAGATGGCACCTCCTACCAAAAAATATTTGTGTGGGTGTCTGTGACCCTTTATTTGCTGTGGGCCTGTAAGAGAGCTGATGTTGCCCAGTAAATTCTTTGCCTCTCATTAAATGCTACCAATTCCATATGAAATGTGGATGAATTGGTGTTTCTGAATATGAGCACATATTCAATCCAGTCTAATAACTCATGACCCAGAGTAAGGTATATCTTATAATATTGACAGTTGGTTTCCAGAAACTCCATTTATGGATTTTTCTGGCTGGAAAGAGAGGAGGGCATCAGATTTCTTAAATCTCTGTAGCTTGCCTATTTCAATTAACAAGGTTGAGATATTATTTTTTTTCAATTCACCTCTCCCCAGCTGAAATCACTGTTTTTCTCCTAGGTTCCTTTTTTCAACCATGATCCAACTATAGTTTATTCATCTTTTTCTAGAAGTGGTTGGATGGCATCTCAAAATATATCCTTCTCTCTTTCCCTGGATTCTGCCTAGGATAAGACTAGGTAAGAATCAAACCCTAAGAAAAAGTAGTTTGATCTCAGCCACACATTCAGGGGTTTAGAGATTAGCTTGCCTCTTAAGAAATGTTTCTGCCTCTGAGATCTCCTTGAACATGACTATATCCTCTGCCCAAGAGTTTATACAAACTCTTTCCATGGGTGGATACAGTTTTTGTAGCTTTTGCCATAATACCTATTCTCTAAACTAGAACTTAAATATATAAGGGATATTATGGTGTGCTATCTTGCATCCAAAATAATCTTCAATATTTTGGTGTCACATTTTGAAGAGTTGTTTATCATTTGGGATTGAAATATTCTATCTGCTCTAAAAGGGAAAAATATATGAAGTAAATCAGGACAAAACCTGGGAATTCTCAGAATGTTTTTCTAAAAAGGGAACATTTGATACAAATGTCTCATGGCTGAGATTTATTTACATTAACTCATCCAAAGCAGATAATATACAATCAGGTAGCAAGCCCAGAAAGGTAGCAAATGGCCAACGTTCAAAGATATTTCAAAGTGCACAGGAACTGATATTTTTATGTGGAAATAGAGGCTAGCAAGTTTCAAATAGTTTCATAAGCACTTTTAAATAGTGAGGAAACACAAAAATATGTTTCATTGTCTCATATATTTTAAACAAATTTCTTCATTATTGTATTGCAGAGAAAAATTCATGAATTTCTCTCTGAAATATGTTCAGACATGTCTGGGTCAGGGAAAAACTTGGAAGGCAACTTCTCAAAGAACTGATATTGTAAAGACTTTTTCAGAGCCTATGAATACCACCTAAAGAAAATAGCAACAATAATACAATAGACTGAATGTCTGGAAATGGTGACATGCATAAGTAAAGCAATTCCCTTCAGAACAAAGCAATTATAAAACTGGATAAACTTCCAGATAGCAACCAGTTCAGGGAACTTGAATTGAAAAGTCGATCAAAATTAGATAAATTGACAGACATTTTACTGTTCAAAACCACCAGAACTTTAGATAAAAATAAGAGTTTTTCTTGCTTTCATGCATCTCCTTGGCATGGTTATCAAAAAGCATAGCTCTACAGGATTGGAATCAGTGGCAACCCAGCAGCTTATGAGTAGAGGGGGTGGAATGGCAGGGGAGGCGGGAGCACTGCCAGCAGAAAGTGGCAATCTTGATCAAAATGGACAGAAAAAAAGACAATTCTCTTAACCCAAGGTTGTAGTTCAGTTCATGAAGGGCAACAGACCAAACAGAAATTTAACAGATCTAAAAGTTGCAAAGCAAAAAAGGGCCAAAATAAGTTCTCTGTATATACCTAGGTGACTATTAAGTTATTCATGCATGGGAAAATATGAGATTATGTAAAAAAAAAAAGGGGGGGGGGAAATTGAATACTGGCTGCAATTACAATCTATTCCCCAATTGATTAACAAGTTAGTAACAGTGGTTGGAAACTTTATGGCTGGAGTATAACCACTGCCCATATAATTGGCTGACTACTAAGTTGTGCCGAAACAGGGCAGATTCCTTGTGACCCAGGTTAAAAAATAAAAGTAGGGTGAAAACAGAGAAGTCAATGCTACAACACTTCAGAGGAGACAGATTTTGAAATTTAAATCTAGACAAGTTTATAAAACAATATAAAAATCAAAACAACAAATTTTAAAAACATATCAGAATCCAGAGCTGCTACAATAAGTTATCTAAAATGCCCAGCTTTCAATCAAAATTTACAAATAAGGCAAAAAAAGGGAAATATCTCCTTTACTGAAGAAAACAAAGCAAACAATACAACAACTGACTCTGAGTGGACATTGATGCTGAATATTCCAGAAAACTAGTTAGACTAGGTATTACAAATTTGTTCCAATAATTAAATAAAAATATATTCAAAAATTAAAGAAAAATATGTTTCAACAGTCAACAAATAGGAATTCTCACAGAAAAATAAGAATGAAGGACTCAACTGAATTTAATTACAAGATACAGTAGCTGAAATAAATTTATTAGAATGGCTAAAAAATAGATTTGAGATGAAAGATAAAAGTTAACTTGAAAGTAGATCAATAGAAATTATTCAGCTAAAAAAATAGAGCAATAGATATTGAAGATTCATAAAAAGTTCCCTAAAGAAAAGATGAGATTTGTGGCTGAAATGTTTGAAGAAATAAAGGCCAAAACATGAGATAAAATATGGATTTATATATCCTAGAATCTCAACAAACTATTCATAGGATAAACACAAAAATCATGTGTACATCATGATCAACAATCAACAAAATCTTCATAATCAATCTTCTGAGATTCAAAGACAAAGAGAAAATTTGGACAAAGAAAAGAGAAAAATGATTCAACACATAAAAATCAATGATATAATTAATAACTAACATTTATTTGAAAACAGTAGAGACTTTATAAAGCATTGCGATGACATATTCAAAAGTAATAAAATAAAAAAACAAAAAAATCCTAAATCTAGCAAAATTACTCATCACAAATAAAGGTGAAATAACAATATTCTTGGATTTCTTTTTAGAAAAAAGGTAATTTGTTGTTCATATCTCTGCACTAACATAAATACTGAAGAAAGGCTTTGGTTTGAAAGAAAATGGCAGTGGAGATTTGTTTTTCTGGAAACATGGAGTTGACATACTTTTTCACTAAATGCAGCTAAAAACCTTGGATACTATAAATAAACAAACATAAAAACACTCTAAAAGAGAGAAGAAAACCAGCTAGGGATATTACATTAGACATAAATGTCTAAATATACTCATTAAAGGATAGGGATTGGCAGAGTTTATTAAAACCAGGACCCAACTATTTGCTGTCTATAAGACATTCACTTTAAATATAACAATATAGACAGGCGGAAAGTAAAAGTATGAGAAAAGATATATTGTGCAACATTAATCAAAGGAAAGCAGGAGTGGCTACATTATGATCAGGTAAAGTAGACTAGTAACAAAGAAAATGATGAGCTAGAGATGGATATTATATAATACTAAAAGGTCAATCCATCTAGAAGGCACAGCAATGCTAAAAATGTATGCATCACACAACAGTGTTGCAAACTTTGTGAAGTAAAAATGTATTGAATATAAAGAAGTAGACAATTCCACAATTATAGTTAAAAGACTTCAGTATAGGTCTTTACAATTGATAGGTCAACTAGGCAGAAATACCATGATACATAGGAATTCAACAACACCATCCTCCACCAAGATCTAATCAATGTTTGTAGAACATTCCATTCATCCAACAACAGTGGATACATATTCTTGTCAATGTCTAATATAACAATTTGGGACATATCCTGGATCATAAAGTAAAACTCAATAAAGAATTTAAATCATGTATAGTGTGTTCACTGACCACAATGCAGTCAAATTAGGAATCAATATCAGAAAGATAACAGTAGTAATTTATAAGGATAAACATAAAGATAGATGAGAAAGCATATAAATCTTAGAAATAGATCTTCATGTGTATGTCAATTCATTTGCATTAAAAGTGCCAAGGTGATTCAAAAGGGAAAGGATAGTGTTTTCAACAAATGGTTCCTATATAAAGGATATATGTATAAATTTAAATCTTAACTTTTCCTAAATTCAAAAATTAATCCCAAATGAATAATAGGCTTAATTGTAAGACCTAGAATTATAAAAATTATAGAAGATACAGTATTTTTATCCATCTTGATAAGACACAGATTCCTTAGCTACTGTGCAGAAAACAAAGAAAAATTGCTAAATTGAACTTTATCAAAATTAACAGAATTTCTCTTTCAAAAGATCTATTAAAGTGACAATGCTAGACATAGACTCAGAGAAAATACTTGCAAAAAATATCTGATAAAATAATTTCACCTAGAATATATCAAGAACTCTTACAACTTACAACAAATGACTCAATTAAAAATGTGGGCAAATGGTTTGAATAGGTACTTTACTAAACAAAATATGAAAAAGATAAAGAAGCACATGAAATGTTAGCATCATTTGTCATTATGTAAATGCAAATTTAAAAGCTCAATGAACTCCTCTTCATACTACTACATGCCTCCTATAATTACTAATGGCAACAAGACTAAAATAATAAATATTGGCAAGGATATAAGGAAATTGAAATCTTTATACTTTGCTGATGAAAAAATAAAGTGGTATCATTACTTTCTAAAGCAGTTTGGCAGCTTCTTAAGTGTTAAACTAAAACTCACCATATGATCCAGTAATTCCGTTCTTAGGCATCTGTCCCAAACAGATGAAAACATATGTCTACACAAAGACCTGCGTATGATTGCTCATAACAGCATTTTTGTTTTTTGCCTTCTTTTCTTTTGTTGTTCAAAGTATGTACAATATAATATATATTTTTTACTTAAGTTGATATATATTATTATATTGTTTCAGGTGTATAATATAATGATTTGACAATTATGTACACTACAAAATGCTCACCATGTAAGTATAATTATCATCTGTCACCAAAGTTTTTGCAATATTGTTGACTATGTTCCCTATTCGGTACTTTTCATCCCTGTGACTAATTTACTTTATAATTGTAAGTTTGTACCTCTTTATCCTCTTCACCTATTTCACCCATTCCCCCATCCTTCTCCCCTATAGCAGCCACCAATTTGTTACTTTGATATATGATTGTATTTCTGTTTTATTTGTTCATTCATTTATATTATTTTTTAGATTCAACATGTGAACCCTATGGTATTTGTCCTTCCTGTCTGACTTATTTCACTTAGCATAATAGACTCTAGGTCCAGCTACATTATCACAAATGACAAGATTTCTTTATTTCTTATGATATATTACTTGAAATCACAAAAACTAGAAAAACTCAAATGCCCCTGAACTGGTGAAAGGATAAAAAATGTGCTATATCCATACAATGAAATACTAGTTAGCAAAAAAAAGAAACAAACCTCTGATACATACAACATATAGATAAATCTAAAAACAAAAGTCATGTTAAGTGAGAGAAATCAGAAACAAAAGACTAAATTTTGTATGATTATTTTATATGAAAATTTTAGAAAATCAGAAACTATAGAAATCAGATCAGTTTTTTTCAGGGGCCAAGGATGGGAAGGGGAATTGACTGAAAAAAAGGCATGAGGGAACTTTCTGGAATGATAGAGGTCTTGTAACATTGTATTATCATGGTTGCATGATTGTAAAATTTGTAAGAATTAACAGAGTATATACACTCAAAATGGGTAAATATTATGGTATGTAAAATATACCTCAGTGCAACTCTTTTTTTTAAAGAACAAAAAAGAAACAAAGGGAAGTTTTCTTGAATTGTACAGTTTATATATGTTAATTATAAATTTAGAGGTGATAAACTTGCAGTAAATATATGTGGTTAGGCATAATACTTTTGATATTTCTTGGATAGCTAAGGATGAAAGCAAGGTTTGGTTACACGTGTGTTACATCAACATTTCCCAGTAGAGAAATGTATGTTTCATACAAGGAAACTTTCAAGGTAGAAGAGATGTTTACCATCACATTTTTCAGCCACCTTTGACCACGTTGATTGAGTGAAACCCATAAATCAGCCACTGTATTAGACATTTTACATGTATTATTTAATCCATTATAAGGTCATTACTATCATGTCCTTCATTTTTACAGATGAAATGCTGGGGACAAGAGAGATTAAATGACCTCTTCTAGGTCAACCAACTGGCAAATGGGAGAGATGACATTCTAGTAATCTAGTCCATCTAATTCTAGATCCTTTACTTCTAACAATTATAACCTACTGCCCTTTGATACCCTGAAAGTGTAAAGGTGTAACACAAATGATACACCTAATTTGTGGAACTCCAAGTGTTTGATCTAGTCACATCTCTAAAGGAATTTATGATGTACATGGAAAGAGAAAACCTATGTGTTTAGTTCAGTTGCTTATAAACTTTGAACAGAATGGAATTTCACTCCTTCCCTAAAAGATTGCTAATTACCTCAAGCTTTCATTTCTAAGCAGGGGAATCACAGACCCTCTGTTAAAATACTGTATTTATTAGCAGAATTTTTACTCTTTCTATAAGTAAGGATGTGATAATGCAAGAACAGATTTAGTCTAAAAACTAGTTAACTAGTAACAATAGCTTAAGGATAATAGTCCTTTCTATCATATCTACTGAGTTCTTTTTTTTAAAATACCAAATCCTCTTCTGAGGCATTTATGAATATTTGATATAACATTTGATATAATAGAGCAGAGTCCAGAAAAATAACTTAGGACAAGACTTTCTGTTTTCAGATGCAGAGGGGATGGCTACAGGAAGTTTCTAAGGCAGCTGAAAAGCTGCCAATTATGGTCAAGATCTTAGAGTTAGAACTGGTGGCTCCAAAACTGAGGTTGAGTAGGATGGCCTGACTGAAGAAATTCCTAGTTCAGAAATTTTGGTGTGCTTTGTTTTGTGAAAATTAATAAAGGGAAATTCAGAGGCCTTCAGGGTAGCTCCCACATCCACACTCCTCCTCAATTACAGATCCTACCTGAAGAGAGGAATACTCTATAACTCATACTGTTTTGGTAACTTTACCACCCAGCATGAGGAGGGAAGGTTTCTACCCACTTGAACAACAGCCCAGCCAATGAGAGACTCAACCAATGGAAAGCCACAACACATGGGACTCTCAAATTCTTCCAATAGACTTTTTGCTTAGAAAAGTCCTCCCAATTCTCTCCTTTCTTCTACAGAAGAGCATTCCTCTCCTTATTCTCCAGGCATGTTGTGGTTTTACCATAGCTTACTTGTCCCAAATTGCACTCTCTGCTGTTCCTGAACAAACACATTTTGCTGGTAAAATAACTCTCTTATTTTTAAGGTTAACTGTTTGTCTGTAGGGACAATGCTCATTCAAGGGAAACACGTTATTTAGTTACTGCAATTTGGTTGAGAGGAAACAGCAACATTAAGAAGTTTTCCACTACCCACTGGGTATTTCATGCCATCTGCATCTAAAATACATTTTTTTTCAAAATGGCATGAAAGATACTTTTCATTTGTCCTTTTAGATCCACCCTCTACTCTTTTCCATCTTGCTCTGATCCCAGGAGAATGTCCAGTATTCACTGTGTCAGCAGGCTCCATTCCACTTTTGCTTCTGGCTGGACTCAGCAGATGGTAGTAGGTGGCTGTAAGTGATCACGGGTGGCAGGGCAGTGGTAAGTTGCCGAGGGTTGATGGTGCCCTTGAAGGTCATAGCTTTTTCCTGCCATAACTTCTCTATTTAGGTTTCAATCCCTACAAATCCTACTGCCCTCCATTCTCTCATGCCTTGATGTGCTATGTGCTAATCACTACTTTTTCTATTGTGACTGGCTGTTAGGTTCTGCATTATTACTTACTGTTTTCTCTGGATAATTTCCAGGTATTTGTAATAAGCTCTCTTATTACTCTATTCAAATTATCTGTCTTAAATATGACATTTCTTTCCTGCAGAAATCTTGATGATACTAACAGTTATATCTAAACAGCTACTATAAGTTCTGATTTAATGATTCTTTTTCCAATCTCTTACCTCTCCCGGTAATGGTGAATATTGTTGACAGATTAATGGCTGTGCCATTTTCTTATTCAACAAGATCTACTAGTATTTTTGTTCTTTTGATTTTTTTCCTTCTTTGTTTTAAACATATACTCAGGCTTATGAAAATATTTGGTAAGTCTTATTGCCCCTATGATAGAATAGCAAAGTATTTAATTTAGCATTCAACCTTCTCCAATTGCAGTTCCCTTTTATATTCCTAGCCAATGTCATTCCTCTACTGTAGCCATATTAGTGTAGCGACTGTTCCAAAATATTTTCCATTTAATTCAATTCAATTTGATTCAATTCAGGAAAACTTAAGACACCCCATGTTTCCTAAGCACTGCCAATTTCCAAAAGTATGATAGAGCTTCTGAATTTTGGATGAAAAGGGAAAAGATAGAAGTTGAAGAGTTTAGAACATATACAATATGACATAAAACTAAGCTCTACAAAAGGTGACACAGGCCACTCTATAAACTCTGTAGAATACATGGAAACATGAAAAAAAATACCCTCATTTTATTTAATAAACTGAATCCTAGGGAAAGGGAATAACTTGTGAAAAGGTTTTGGGAAGACCTAAAGACAACAGGTAAGATACAGAGTCTGAATATATTTCTTATCAGTGTATCGGCATCATTCACTCTGTATACCTTGCAATGAATTATTCATCTTTATATGGTCCTCTGGCTAAGATAAAAATATATCCACACCATTTCTTTAGTATCATTGATCCATCCATCAAGCCATTCACCCATCCAGTTCAGTACAATACTCTTTTTCCAACACTAGCACTAAATTCTATACGCTTTTTCAAGGTGTAAAGTCCAAACAGATTTTCAGATGAACTTAGGTCTGAATCCTCATCCTTATGTTTGTAAACTGTACTCCCCCACCATCATCAAGAATCTCTAAACATATACTTGCCGGTGTCTCCTACACTCGAACAATTTTCAGTTCAAGCTTTTCATTTTGATGACGAACTACAACAATTAATTTTAGTTTATTCTGGGTTGTCTGGCTTACTATTATATCAACAAGTGATTGGTGTGTAATAAATAATTCCACAGTAATTCAGTGGCATTCAAAATTAAGCGTGTATTTCTCCCGTGTCTGTAGATCAGCTAGAGCAGCATTTTCCCACTTGTGTTCATTCTGGGCCCCAAGATGAGAGGGCATCTGCTGATGAATGCAATGCAGACGCATGACAGGCCAAGTCCAATGTTAAAAGCCTCTTTTAAGATGCTATTTATATCAATCTGTTAACATCCCTTTGTCCAAAGCTAGTTAGATGACGAACCTTAAAGCCAAGGGTTATTCTCAGCCTCTGTGGGAATGACTGAGAATTTATAAAGCATAGGAAATGGTGGGGGAGTAATTAATCCTGTCAATTAGTCAGTCTATCACAATACAGTGATGGTGAAGCAAACATTTGAATTTGTTTTGGTAAATGATTGTGTTCAAGCAAATTGACAATCAAATGATAACAAGGTTAGAGTAGAAAAGTTTTTGCAGATTGAATGGACAAGAGTGATATGATCTGTGAGTCATCGGATGGCACATTCTACTTCGGCCTTTCAGACAGAAGGATCTGTTCCAAAGGGGAGTTTTATATTACCAGGCTAAAATGATCCCATCTTTGTAATTACCTACTCACAATAATCAATATTGCACAATTGATCAATGATAAATGTTCAGTGAAAAAAAAAAGTTATTTTTCAGAATTCAGCAATAATTAGAATGGGTAGCCATATAGTACAAATATGAACAATCCTAGAATGATTAAATGTTGTCAGACAAGACACAAGAGCATTGTAGGTTGCCCAATGAAACCTCTCTAAAATTGGCATTTGGCATTCTACACTGGTACTTTTTGTAAAAATTGGGGTTTGGTTTTCTACCATACAAATTGTTAAAAACAATGCATTTTGTTCACATTTATTTAAACTATCTTTTTTTACATTAGTGTTGTTTGAATCAAAATCCACAAACATGAATACAGAGTCAAACCTAAGTTTAAATTTTTCTCTTAAACACAACATTGATACTTTATTTTCAAATATCACATCATCAGAAGTCATATTCTTTAGGTAAAGTTTCTATCCTCTAAGTTACCACTAGCATAAATTACCAATTGTTTCACTGGTAGGTAACATAGTTGGCCAGTGTTCAGCTTCCTAAATTCCTCCATCCTTTCCCAGCTTCTGTTCACTCACTGCCCGGCCCATGAAGCCCTATATTTTAGGCTTTACTTCAATGGCAGCACTCCAGATCTAGTTATGGATTCCTATATCACTTATACATTGTCATGACAATGTTACAAAATTAACCATCATCACCAAAGTAAGGAGGAATAAAACAATATGCATTTGTATAAGTCATGTTTCTACAGATTTGTGTTTTAGTTGCGTTACTTCTCTTTTGAGCTAGGCCTGCTCTCTCTGCAGAGTCTGCTACTGGCTGCTCAAACATTTGTAGCTCTTCTGTCTTTTGTCTGGGGTAACTTTATTCAGCTCCATGTTTCTCTATATCTGTCCACCAGGGTAGAACAGGTTCTTGTTGAAAGATAAGATGCAAGATCTACTAAGTGGAAATACATGAGTCATCTTGAAGCCTATACTCAGAACTGTGGCACTGTTACTTTTGTCATATTCTTTTGTCAGAACAAGTCTCTTCTTTGAGAGGACTAAAAAGTCACATGGCAAATAGTGTAGTAGGGGTGGGCTTACAAACATGGGACAATTAATGCAGTCATTCTTGGATTGTATTTAGTCAATTTTGTCTTTAAAATACTACATGTTCTATAAGCATAAGGAGCTTCTGGGTTTTTTATTTATATAATTGTAAAATTGTCAATGCAAATTATTAAATAAAGTACTCATTGATCTTGGGGGATTTCTTTGTTTTTTTATTTATGTTTAACCTGAAGTGGAGTCCATATATTAATCTGAGAATCTCTGCCTTTTAAGGGAGGTTGTTTTAAGAATACATTAGAAAGTAAGGGGGCAAGTGTAGGCTCAAACTATTTATTTACAATGTTGTTCAGGGTATCACAATAGAGGTAATAAATCAATAGAAAATTAATCAAGAGGTAAGAAAGCCAAGTGGTTGAGAGCATGGTCACTTATTCAGTCAGCTTGACTCCACTATCTCTCAGCTCTATGACCTTCAGTAAAACTTTGTGACTTCAGTTTTCTCATCAATAATGTGGACAGGGATAAAAATGGTACCTCCTTTTTATGGTTCTTAGGAGAATTAAATGAAAACATACCACATTGCTTAGAATAATGCCTAGCACATCCTAGCACTACATAAATGTGAGCTATACCCTTTATTTGATAAATAGTTGTTCTAACGACTTGTTTTCTTTTTGTCTCTCTCTATACAGTTAATGATTGGTAGTGCATCTCTTTGGGAATCTTACTATGTAAATCCTTGCGAGAGAATTGATAGGATTTAAGTTTGTCAGAGTGCTTATACCAACTCACCTGAGTCCACTGATAATCACAAGCAGAGGATCTGGGGTTCATTAGCCATAAGACTAGAATAACATGTTACAAGGTATGGAGATATGTGTGAACATATAAAGTATTTTTTTATGTAAATTAGCCAGCAAAATTCCCAAGTAAATAAATAAAGAAAGAATAAACAGTAACACAGTACAGTTTAATCCCTCCCTGATTCATGCTCTATACTGAGATTCATCATCTATTAGAATATTGGACATTAATATTTTTCCCTTCTGTGTATTTTATATCCAAATACTTTGCCATTTTTCTATTTGTTGCCATCTCTTTTTCTTTTTGAATAGAGTGTGGTCAGTTGCTAAATTACATTTTCAGAAAAAAAAAACTTTCTTATTGCAGGAGATTTTTAATTTCTCTTTATCTTGAGATCTCTGAAGCTTATAACAGTGGAATAAGCAATAATACATATTGTACAAGTTACATCTGCAGCATTTAGTACTGTGCCAGTTTGCATAATGTTTTAATAAGGTTTTGTTTTAGTCACTTATGCATAATGACATGATTAAAGCAGTATCCTAAAGGCTCTTTAGTGTATTACAAAACTTTGTGATGCTGTTGTTGGCTGTTTTACAAACTTTATTACTTCAGTATTTTTTTTTAGTTATTACCCATCATTTTTTTCTTATTTTAAATTTTCCTTCTTTAAAATACTCATTTGGACCTGGGTTTTTGCTTTGCCCATCATTTTCACTATAGTATGATCTTAAAATAAGAAAAAACTATGGACACAACTTTGTGAGATGCAAAGATTTTACATCTGACTTACTAGTATCAACCAAGTCACTTTTGCATCTATACATTGGGTTACCTACATAATTCCATAATCTTACTGTAAATACAAATTATAACCATAATATATCAGTGTATATCCACTAGATTGGCTAAAAATATCAAGTGTTGGCAAGTGTAACAAAAAATCTGAATCTTCCATTATTCATGGGAATGTCAACTGGAAAAACTACTTTGGAAACATATTTGTTTATAACTACTAAAGGTAAATATTGTAAATTCCTGCAAACATGAAATTCCATTCATGGTTATTTACCCAACGGACATGGCTCATATGTTCAGTAAAAACTAAAAATATTAAATATAGCTTTATTCACAATAGCTCCTAACTTGAATCAAGCTGAATTTGTGTTGTATTGCTTTATAACAATTTACCACAAATTTAGTAGCTTAAAATTCAGAGGTTTATTATCTCACAGATTCTTTAGGCCAAAAGTGGAGAACAACTTAATTGATAAGGAATCTAAAATTAAGAATCAGACAATACAGTGTTTATCCAATATTTAGAAGGCCTGATATTTTGACAAATCTGATGCTCCTTAGACAATATCTCATTCAAAGATATTTCCCAACACTAAAGAAACAAACATATATACATATTTATGAGAACACTGAACAGTTATATTTAGGTATCTACTCATGTAGCAAAAATAATTGTATTCCTAACCTTAATTAGCAGCTCTCTAAAAAGTGTTTCTTAATGTTTTCGCTAGCGTAAGTTATATTTTTATTTTTAAATAATGAACCAAGATAAAGAATACAGAATACCCAGTGAGAAATATCAGTTTAACTCAGCTTTACCCAACAGGAAATTTCATGCACACCAATGGATATTTTTCTCTATATTTAAGCCACATTAAGAATGCTAATATATTATGTTCAGTACTTTTACATCAAAGTCATATAAGCTAGTCTAATTCTGCAGAGAAATCTAAACTAAGAGACAGGTGCTAGCAAAATTTTCTACGGTATTTGTAGTATCTGTCAACAGCAAACAATTTGTGCAGAGCAATTTCAAGTGGCCATGTTGCTGAACTTGTTCAAGTTCATTCAAATTCACTTATTTCTCCAAATGTCAGCAATAATCTAAACTGTTCCACATCATAGGCCACTGACAGTTGGTATGTAAGATAATAAACAGAACTGCATTCACTTGGGGCAGTGAAATTCATATATTTTCCTTTCTATGGGCTCAGTTGTCATGTAATTTAGATATTAGTTTGTCACTGATTTTCCATTCATTCTTCATAGTGTTAATGAAACTGAACTGATGTTCCTACTTGCAGGTGTCAATGAAATGTTAACTATCTGTATACAAACTGATATGTAGGCCAGTGCATTTTACTATCTCAGAGTAGAAAATGGAGAAATAAAAACTTCATGTTTTCAAACTAAGAAGAAATTTCTAGATACTACTTTTTTTTTCAGTTATGTGATTTTTGCTTTAAATGGATGGACAGGAAACTAAAGTTTTCTTACCCAAGGGAATTTTCGCATTATGAGACAATCAAGTTATCGAACTCTTGCAATTTAAGCTTGATGAATTCAGATACTACCAAAAGAAGAAAATCTAAAATGTTTTATTATCCTCTGCAGGAAATATTGGCATGCAAATAAAGAGAGAAGATATGCAAAAGTAAAGACTAAACTTGAATCACTAAGTTTGAATCCTATCCTGTTTCATTTGTTTATGAACCAAATAACACATTTTTTCTGAGCTTCAGCATCTCCTTCATGTGTCTTTTCTCCTCCATTAACATCAAGGCGGGGCCTGCTGCTTTTAGAGAATTGCGGTCAGTAAACGAAGGCTAGAGAGTTAGTAACTCCCCGAATTTCCTTCAGTAAAAATGTTTAAATATTCTTAAGGACCTCAGGGTGGTAGCAATGAAAACCTCAAAGAGATGGATCTTAATTTTGTTTTTTGCATTCCTTCTTCTTATTCATTCTTAGTTGTCCGGACCAAGTGTTAACACATTCTTTAGTTAACTCTTCGTTATTTTCATCTCAGCAGTACAAATCCTATGCTCTCCTAAGATACTCCAACACCACTTTTGTAATTCCATTATTGCACCTACCCAGTATGTTCTATTTCTTTCAAAACTCTTAGAAGCTAACCTTTTTTTGATCTCAGCCTCTATTTCTGGAGAAAAAATAATTGAGCATCTTATGAAGTAACTGCCAAATTAAATTCTTTGCTGTGATTTTTCTTATGTTTTGTTGGCTGTTTCCCTCATGGTTGATAACTTTCTTAGGTATTAATCCAGAATTTTAAAGGATTAAACTCCTTCCCTTTCACAGGTTATACCTGATCATTTTACTGCATAGTTTTTGCTTAAAGTATCATGTCAGCAGTTGAACAACCCTTTCATATCAATGCCTAATTTTACAGATCATGAAACTAGACCACTCAAAAGTTAAACATCTCTGTGCCCCCATTTCCTCACCTGCAGAAATGGGAATAATTCTTCACTAAGAGGTTTGTTCTATGAATTTAATGTGTGCTTAGAACATGGTATGTAGTGAGCATTCAAGAAAGGGGGGATGTTTGGATTATTTTGTGATGTTTTGTCAACAGCTTTAGAAAAATCTCAAGTTTCCCATTAATTTATTGAAATTTTTTCCAAACATCTAAATCCTTGCCTTTCCATTACCATTTATATTTATCTGTCAATTCAGTAATAACCTACCAACCTGCTTTGATGGAAGTTATCCTCCCAACGCTACAGAACTTACATGTTCTGTAAAACCAACCTTCCTGGTGATTTGTGCCACATCCATAGCCACCTTGTTTCCCATGGATTGGCCATGAAATCTCAGGTTTCAGTCACTATAAAACTCACAGGGAGTATTC
This sequence comes from Smutsia gigantea, assembly GCA_032199065.1. Taxonomy (NCBI): domain Eukaryota; kingdom Metazoa; phylum Chordata; class Mammalia; order Pholidota; family Manidae; genus Smutsia; species Smutsia gigantea. Next base: position 9,446 of record JAVSCE010003513.1, on the reverse strand, counting down.
ATACAGCAACTTAAGTATCTTTGATATCTTGTTTTTACACTTTCATCTTCTTGAAGTCTCTTTTTCAACACGCTTTTCCTGTTGCTAATTGAATTATCACTATTTTAAAATAGAGTATCATGACATGACAAAATATTAAAATTTACATCACCTGGTATATGCTTTGATTTTATACTTTCTTTTATTATAATTTGTGCAACTATAATGAAATATTGTTGATATTTTCTGGAAATCTCTCTCTCCCCTTAGATTGTGATCTGCGGGAGGACAAGCATTAGGCATATTAAGTTTATGTAGCCCATCGCATCTGCCTAGCTAGGCCTAGAGAACACCTGCCTGTTTGGTGAATGATTCTTTTCCATATTGTGTGGACTCCTTCCTTACTTCAGCTTGCAATATGTGAATTATTAATAAAATTGTGTGTCTTCCTTTTATTTTAAATCAGCCATTGGTACTCAGTCACTGATACAGGCATGCCTTGGAAATATTGCAGGTTCAATTCCAGACCACTGCAATAAAGCCAATATCACAATAAGATGAGTCAAATGAACTTTTTAGTTTCACTGTGCATATAAAAGTTATGTCTACACTATCCTGTGGTATTACCTTTTATGTGTGCAATAGCATTATGTTTAATATAATAAGGTACATGCCTGAATTAAAAAAATACTTTATTGTTTAAAAAATGCTATCATATGAACTTCCAGTGGCTCATAATCACTGATCACAGATCTCCATAAAAAATATGTAATAATAAAAAAGTTTGAAATGTTACAGAATTACCAAAATGTGACACAGAGACATGAGGTGAGCAAATGGTCTTGGAAAAAATACTGCTCAAGACTCATCACATGCAGGGTTGCCACAAACCTTCAATTTGTAAAAATACAATATCTGCCATAAAGCAGGGTGCAATAAAATGAGATATGTAGGTACTTATCTTTCCTCTAGCTTTATTTACCAATTATTCTCATTAACTATTTTTACATCAGTTATGTTGGTTTGTAACCATGAGTAATAATGGCATCTAAATGCTCTGTAATGATAAGTTTGTAATTTACACAAAAAGAAATGTTCTAAGGTTCTATCAAGTTAGAGAAAAAAATGTTTTAAAATATTTATAATAATGTCTACTTATATATGCATATGTACATATAATTATGTCCTTTTACAGCTCTCTTCAGTGTGTAACAGAATTGACAATGCTTTTGTCTTTTGAATATTCACCTAAATATACACCTTTATGGCTGACAAGCTACTCAGGTCTTTGTTTTCCCATGTCTGAGAGCTAACATACATCCTTAGCCAATGACAGCCAATAAACATGGGTTAATGCACCATATTGTAAATTCTTTCACCCAATGAATGGTGCCTTCCTCTCTTATAAAACAATATTGCTTTTCTTAGGTGGTCTTACTTTCTTCTGACCTGAGGAGTCTGTGTAATACTGGAAGACAAGAGGAGAGCAAATGATAGTGCTAGACCAGTGCCAAATAATCAATGCATGAGTGTGGATACTGATGTTGAAATACAAAGTTGAAAGAGCTCGAGTCACCTTTAAAAACAACTCTTTGTAAAAACAGTAAAGATGGGCAATCCAGTAGAAGCCTTCAGAAATGTCAGTGTAGCCTGGAGAGACCAGTAATTACATGAAAGGCCTGTAAAAACATCTCTGACCTGCAGGATAACTCACAGGAGTTTGAAGATGAGAAAGAATGGGTTGCAAGCAGGTCTACATCCCAGTCTCCCTTTTATGCCCAGGAAAAAATAAAAAATAAATGACTTATTTAAACCACTTGTAAACTTCTTAACAAGACCATATGGCAACCACATTAATTACACTTGCAAGCAGAAGGAATTCTTATCTATGGAATTCCTTTAATGGTATAGACTTGGTTGAACTACATTGCTTATTAAAAATGAATGTTCAATTTATGGAATTATGTTGGCATTTATAGCTAAAGAATATCATAATGGTTCCAAAACTAATAGCATATAGTAATGGAGGTGTGTGACTCTGGGGAGGGGAAATCCCAGGGCAGAATACCTAGCTGAAACTGAAATCAGTCAAAGGGAGAAATAAAGTTTAAAACCTGAATATTGCTTACAAGGAGTCATTCTGCATCTCTCTCTCCTGCTGTGGCAGAAGTGAGCCAATACTCCCCCACCTCTCCAGTCCAGATAAGCCCTCCCTCGCCCATCTAATTACCTATTGATATGAAGATGGACTACTTCTCTCCACCCCTTGGAAACACCTGTTGATATGGAGATGTACTAAGATTCTGGAAATACTGCAATTTTACCCATAGGGTGTTTTGTAAAGAAAACAGTCTCCTTTGTGCTAACAATTCCACTTGCAAATTAAAACTAAACCGGACTGTAACCCAATGTTAAAAGAGCAGACCAGCAGAATTTCACTGACAATCTCAGATTTCTCTGTTTTTCTACATGCTTTAGATCACCCATGCCTTTTGAATATCATTAAAATAATAGGAACTTTATGTATGATTTGAAAATTCCACATTTCATGTTTTCTAACATGTTGTCTAATGTGGGAGACATATCCATAGGGCTTGTGTTACAAGAAACCCAGATTGGACTGTGTTATAGACTGAACTGTGTCCTCCCATTTCTCCAAATTCACATATAAAACACCTAACCCCTAGTAGCCTAGAATGTAACCATATTTTGGAGGTATTTGGAGATAAGTTATTTCAAGACATGATAAAGTTAAAATGAGGCCATTAAGGTGGAGTCCTAATCCTATATGGCTGGTGTTCTTATAAGAAAAGAAAGAGACACTGCAGATGGCCATACACTGAGAAGAGGCTGTGTGAGGACACAGCGAGAAGATGACTACCTGAAAACCAAGGAAAATAGCCTCAGGAGAGACCAAACCTGCTAACATCTTGGTACTAGATTTCCAGCCTCCAGAACCATTAAGAAAATAAGTACCTGTGGTTTAAGCCACTCAGTGTGTGGTATTTTGCTACAGCAGTCCTACCACACTGATATAAGCTAGTTTACACTACCATTCCCAAGAATACATACTTTTGTTTAAAAGGACATGTATTTAACATGGTATATTTTCAAGGTGAAAGGTTTGTGGAATCTTGGCACTTACTCCATTATTTTATAGATGAGGAACAGAGGTTGAAGAAACAAGATGGCAAGATCATATGTTCCTAAATATGGGGTGGGGTGGGTGTTGAGATAGGCCAGTAATTGTCACATTTCTTCCTAACTCACATTTTAAAATGAGAAGAAACAAAAAAAGAAGAAGAACAAATGGAGGCCAAAATATCACCTCTATTACTATTAAAGGCTAACTAGAGAAAGGAGCCCAGTGGGAAGAAATGGGTTTGCTAAATGCATCCCTAAATTCATCATGTTAACTTTCCCTATCAGGGCAGTACTAGAACAGGGCAGACTTCTCCCAACACTCCAACGAACAGTCAGACTTTCTTCTTGAAAAAGAACAGAATGCATATTTCTCATGCACAAATAGACCTAAGGAAATATTTCTGGAGTTGAGCTACTTTAGTTACCTGTTGCTGCATAACAAATCATCCCAACATTTAGTGACTTAAAACAACATTCATTTATTTGTTCACAAATCTTTAATTGGGATGGAACTCAATAAAGAAGAATCATCTCAGATGCAAATGGCATCTGCTGGAACTCTAACACTCAAGAACTATAACTTCCCTACTATGCCTGAATCCTAGCTGGGATGACCGCAGCAGAGGGAGCTGGACATTTGACTCTCTGTCCCTGTATAGCCTCTCCGTGTATCTAGTTTTGTTTTGTCCCAGTGTGAAAGCCTTGACTTAGCCAGACTTCTTAACTTGGGGGCTTGCTTCCTCCTGTGCACAATAATAGAAAGTACTAGGCTTGCTTTGAAGTTCCAGAATGGTATTTTCACCATATATATTTTTTTAATTAAAATAGTCATAGACGGAGACAAGATGCAAGGAGAGGGAAAATAGACTGCTCTTGATGAATGTACACTTGTAACAAATTGCAAAACCAAGAGAAGTATTTATTGTTGAAGCAGTTTTTAGAAATATGAACTACCACATGATCCCAACATGCCAAGTTCATTCTTACTAAATTTTAGTCAGGCACGTCAAACAACTTGACCTGATGTGGAATAGATAAAGTGTCAGAGAAAAACCATGCATGTTAAAATAATTGGGCTTAAACTACCATGAACTTAAGTTAATATAAAAAGAAAATATAGGAGTGAGAAAGAGGAGTTTTATCCTAAAAATATTGAATTACAGACAAATGTTTATCACCTCATTAACATTAAAGGAAATAAATATTTTTTAATCTAAATTACTGCTCACATAGGTTCCTTCAATATGTATTGAGTGTCTTCTAGATGCACCACTCTGTCCTATCTTCTGGAGATAAAGCAAATAAACTCCATGATCTCACAGAGTTTACAAGTGTGTGTGTGTGTGTGTGTGTGTGTGTGTGTGTGTGTGTGTGTGTGTGTGTGTGTGTGTGTGTGCATGGAGGGAGAGGGGTCATGAGAAACATAAATATAGAATGCATAACAAAAAAATGTATGGTGAAGAAATATAAAGCCAGGTGAGAGGGGAAAATTGCTCCAGCTCCCTTAGTTTCTGCACCTACCCCCTCTCACGGCACAATCGCTGCAATGAGCTATGGCAGTGATACAAAGTTTTGTTTTAAATAAATAATTTAAGCTTAAAAAGTTACTTAATTAAACAAAGGGTTTGGCATATATGTTTGTCAAAGATCATTAATGTGTTGTGTGTATTATTAAAATTTGGGAAATATTTTCTTAATGATATTAGATTGTCTCACATGATGTAAATGGATCACACCTTGGATGATTTGATGATTTATCATCTCATAATATTGGGTTTTATCATCTTGGAGAGAATTGTGTCTCTGTTTGATGAAAGATGACCATCATCTATAACATTCTTATATGTTTGCTTTTAAATAGAAGCAAAATTGAAAGCAGCTGAGTGTGAACAAACTACTACTGTAAATTGTGTCAGTGCTCAGCTGCTCCTATGCCATTCATAGTGTCCTTAGGACAGAATGAGGTAGAGAAGAAAAGTGGGATGGAAGTGATAATGTTCGCATATTTGTGGCCAACCCTTAGGTAGAGACTGAAGGCAAAGGCATCATCTTCCACTTTTCATTCTTGACACACACATCACTGCTTGCTAACACTTCACCATTTTCATCCTTACTTCTCTGACATTATTAAAGATAGAAAATTTCTTCGATAGAAATAGAAAAATCACTGGTTGTCAACAAATTCTCATAAATCTGAAGCAAATTTATTTGCTTATAAGGATTTTTTTTTTGCTGAAGTAGTGCAATTCATGCAAATATGTGCATGAATCCAAAAGCAAATACATGCATGTGCAAATATCCGAAGTGCAACAAGATAAATAACTGAAGTTATGATTTAGTAATGTGATATGGGAATTGTTTTTACTTCATCTGAAAAAAAAGATTGTGTCATGGAATAAAAAATAGAAAAAAATTCTCTAAAAGGAAAGGAGAATATAAAAAGAATGCATATTTTGGTAATGATTACCTGATCTATAAAATCACAGCAAGTTATAATTGTCCTCCAGGTTCATCATATATAATAAGGAAATAGATTAGAAAGAAATCCATTAAAATTTTTAGCCAATCAAAATTCTAATGATTTTAGTAAAAAAAAAGAAAGAAACATATTTACTAACATCTTTTCTATCCATCTCTTTTCTATTCTCTCCCCTCCACTCTGGGATATGTTTCTATCCTTCCTTCCTCCCTTCCTCCCTCCTTCCTTCCTCTGGCTTTTCTCCATCACTCCCTCTTTCATTCCTTCTTTCATTTCTTCCTTCATTTCCTCTACATGACATTGGCTTTCTTTTCCTTCTTTCTTCCCTTTCTGCTTTTCACTTCACTTCACACACACAAAAAAAACTAGTCATTTTTGTTTTTCAAGAACAACTTCTAGAATGTGGTAAATAAATAGATGTCCTCAAGAAGCTAAACATGTACAGAGATTAAAATAACCAAATGTTTAAATATTGAGGAAGAACTCAATAAGTTGAAAATCATAAGTTTAAGGTTGGATCAAAGTTTCAGGAGAGTTCATACTATGCAGAGATCAATACTAGCTGGGATTATACCTCTTGGAAGAGATTTCATTAGATTGAAGTTTGAGAGCCGACACAGCATTTCTGTAGGGGAAAACTATGCTAGACTAACTGGAATCTCAGACAACCAGGATGTTATTACACTGATAGAGGAAAAGTGGGTGGCATTTTTAGAAACTCAGCATAAAATTTATCGTAGAACCTTTTTTCCCAAGAGAACACAGTTCAGTGGGCAGTAATTTATTTATCTTTTTAATCAAAGTTAAGCAGCTATGAACATTTAATTCATATAAGAGGATGTTAATGTAATATGTCTTGGTAATGTAAAAGAAAAAATAAAAGAAGTTACAAATTTCTATGAAGCAGGACACAGAAGGGTAAAAGTATAAGCACTAATATCTTAATAAATTATGCCCCAAATGGTTAAAATAATATTTGTTGAAAATGTGATATGGAAGAAATACATAAACTGAATTGAATTTTAATTACAGGCTTATTTCATATACTGACTGCTCAGTTATTGACATTTTGCCAAAAAATGTTATTAAAAAGTTACATATGTTTTTAATGATTTTTCTTAAGAATGAAATTTTTGCTGCAAAACACACTAACTGGCTTTTTGATATTACAATTTTAAGCAAAGACACACATAAAAACAAGGTTCTAGTAAAAAAAAATCATGACACAGAATGTTTGAATTTAACATCCTTTCTTCCTCCATCCCTTCCTCCCCCATTTCTTTCCTTTCCTTTCCTTTTCTTCCTCTCCTTTTCTTTCCTCTCCTCTCCTTTCCATTTCTTTAAATTTCTCTAGGTGTCCTGCCATCTGGATCAGAGGTCTGCTTCTCTTAGAGCTACTTTTTTTCATTCAACCATGATTGGGATTTTGATTATTCTATCGTTGACATTGACCACCTTGGGCAAACTCACCATATTCCCTACAGTGTGCCTGAAAATGACACTGTAGGCTAACAGCTTCCCATGTCTCACATAGGTGAGGCAGATGGCTGAGGAAGAGCAGTATCCTTCATAAAGGGGATTGTGCCATCCTTGGTTGTGGTCATCTTTCATGACATGAGTCATCTTTGCAGCATGCTCCTCTCACCAAGTACCCTTGTTAAGATTACTGTTTCCACTCCATTATTTATGAAAAAACAATATTGCAGATGACAGTGCTCAAAATATTGAATGATACCTGTAACAGTAATTATAAATACTAAAACTCAAAATAGAATCAAAATGTGTAATGATAAATCAAAATATTTATAAACATGACTTTAAGTTAATATGGATTGTGATACTGGTTTTACCTCCTTTTACACGTGTTTATCAAATAACTTGAATAAAATCTAGGCATCAAATTTTTTCAAGTATAAATCAGTGACAATAATAGTATGTATCTCTAGCTTATGATAACTAATCATATCTGTTGGGTAGCCCTTGTCAAGTAGCCATAAATGACTACTTGAGGCTGGATGGTGTAAACAAGATAAATTTATTTTCTCACAGTTCTGGTGTCAGGAAATATGAGATCAAGGTGTGGTAAGGTTACTTTCTCCTGAGGACTTTCTGGCTCTCAGACAGTTGCCTTCTGGCTGTGTCCTCACATAGCCTTCCCTCTGTGTGAACACTCTTGGTGTCTTTTCCTCTTAATATACGGACACCAGTTCTACTGATGAGGGTCATAATTCAGTCCACAATGCAGACATGGTTGGCTATGCTCCAGTTCCCTCAGATCCTTTTACCATTTCTATATGCCCATCTGAAAACTTCTCTGCAATTTTGCTTTTATTGACTTGATAATAAAGAGTGACAAGTGCCATTCTTTCCCAAAGACTGGAGCCACTGTACACACTTAGGATTGCCTAGGGAATTATGAAATCGCTTGCTGCCTTGCCGACTCAGATTGACTTTGCCTTAAATTGAACATTTGTTGGTATCTTGATCTTTCCTGTCTGTCTTACTTTCTACCTATCATTTCCCTCTTATCAGTTAACTGGGCGCACTTCCTTGCTTAATAAATTACACGCATATAAGCAGTTGGCTTAGATTCTACTATGAGTTATCCTCATATTAAAGAGATATTAAAAGGATTAACTGAGGGAATGAATAAAAAATAATTAGTCTCATGCTCGCAAGCAGCAAATGCTCTATACCCACTGGTTAATATTTCCATCACTATTGTTCCTTGTGTTTGTTATGGTTGCTTTTGCTTCATTAGTTTTATTATAATTCAAGGTTTGCATCATGTGTTATGAGTTTTGTTGCTTAAACTTTTTTAAACTTCAGTATTCTCACCTGAAAAATATGGATAATAGTACATATTTAAAGTTTTTCTTAAGATTAAATGAGCTAGAGCTTGCAGTCTTTGATTACAGTGCTTTTCTCAAAGGAATTATTTAATAAGTATTAGTTTTATCTTATAGTACATATCTGCTGGATTCCTCAGATACTTTTTATTTGAAAAATACCCATCCTCAAAACCTAATGAATGTACATTTTTAACTTATATTCATTTCAACAGAATAGTTTCTTTCTTCATTGCTTTCTTTAACCTTCCAAAAAATCAAAATATCACTTGAATTGTTATATAATAGTACACAATATATCTTCAATATTAAATACTTGTTACTGGGGCTTCCTCACTGCAAACACTTTTCATTTACAATCTCTAAAAACTTCTTTAAGAATTCTTTAACAACAAATATCTTGCGCTATTCCAATGTCTCATCAAAATAATCAAGAGATGAAAAACACATACTTTAAGTTAATATGTTTTCATTCTGAAAGTAGAAATTCCTCACCACTTAAAAACATTTAAATTTTTTGTTTTGAAATAAAATTGTGGGTTTAAGATTTAAGTAAGTGCAATATTCACATTCAGATTATAGTTTTCATAAAAATATTAATGTTAAAAGTTGATCTATATAGGGAGACTCAGCTCAAGATGGCGGTGTGAGCAGGGCAGCAGAAATCTCCTTCCCAAACTGTATAGATTCTTGAAAATACAACAAATACAACTACTCCTAAAAGAGAGAACAGAAGATACAGTACAACAGCCAGGCTACAGCTACACCTGAAAGAACTCAGCACCTCACGAAAAGGGTGGGATATGAAGCCATAACCCAGTGGGACCCGAGCACTCCCCCACCCCAGGTCACCGGCGGGAGGAAAAGAATCAGAGGGGAGGGAGTGGAAGCACAGGACTGCTAAATACCTAGCCTTAGTAATCTGCACTGGGAACACAGACACACATGGCATGATGTACTGGATATTAGAGAAACAGAAAAGCAAAACCAGAGAT
>JAVSCE010003512.1:0-20246 GCA_032199065.1 Smutsia gigantea | reverse complement strand
CAGATGGACAGTTGGGATAGACGGTTTCTCTAAAGATCCTCTAATGCCATAGAAGTCTATATGAATGCATGGGACACAATTAAATTTAAGTAGGCTCATTTTACAGAATTAAAAAATCTAATTACTGTGATGGCATGCCACTTTGGGGTTCTGTGATTATGTTTCCCTCAGCAAGCGCCAAACATTTTTGCACATCTCTTTTCTACAATCTGACGTTGTAGGCAAGGCATGATTCTCTACTGATGGTGAAACAAAAGTCCCTGAAAGGTGCGACCTCCCAGAGGTCATCCTGAATGTGTAGGGAAATTGGAAGCAGAACACAGATTTCCTGACTCACAGCCCAACTCCAGTGACAGCTCACACAATGCAAGCCATGCTCCATTGCTCTGGGATAGAAGAGGCTCACTTGACCAATTTGAAAATCCTCTCACTGTGTTGAGATGAGTGAAAAACAGAATGTGAACTTTCCAAGTTCAAAGTCTATTTCCTACCGGGAAAATGAGACATCTGGCTTGTAGTTAAATAAGATGGATCCTAAGGGATCTTTGACAATGAGTTGCTTTCCTAAATCTGCCTTTTAGTAATTTAAACATACGTATATCAGAAACATATGGATAACATGTATAAAAAGTTGGGGATGCTGTTGGATTGGCAAACAATGATAAAATCTTAGAATAATGGGGTAAAAGGCATTTCCAAAGGATTGACAGTCTATTCTGTCCTCTGCTTTGCCTAGATATTTTGCCTACATCAAGCAAGAAGTGTGTAGTGAGGGCCTACAGATTGTCAGCATCTGTTGCGCTGGGATCAGTTAACAAAAACAGACCAGAAATGAGTGGGTTTTCAGCGAGATAGTCATATGATTCTGAAGAAGAAAATATCTTTTGGGCTAACCCTGTTCTGGTGACATGCAATTATGAGGAGTGTCAGTGGGCCAGAGCATTAAATGTGAACCCCATTGTCTTATGGGAAATGGAGCAAACTTCTGTTGTACACACTAAGTATTCCAAATTAGGTTGGAGTGGAAAGGGCGAGTGCGGGAGATACACAAAACATAGACATGAACTTCTCAGTTAAATGGCTTGCTTTTAATGGAATTTTCTGATTAAGTTTCTGTGGACAATCCATTTTCCCATTAAAGCTCCCTGAAGCAAAGATTTGCCTGTGTTGGAGGCCTCATAAGTTCAAGTTCAATATGAGTGTGTGTACATACATGTATGAATGTGTGTGTGTGTGCATGTATTGGTTGATCACTCATCAATGGACGTTTATAAAAACACATCCCTTTACTGACTACAAGTTGTAGGTCTTGTAGCCAGACTCTCAGTCCCGGGGTCAGCTCACTTGGAAAAAGGCTCATGAAGACCCAAATCCAGGCTGCCTCTAATGGCCCTGGCTGAGCAGACGCAGGCTTGGGAGAAATTAGATACTTTCTTCTACAATTCAAATGGGCAGAAAGCAGGCTGGCTTCAAAAATCCAGGAGGAATGAAAGGAATTTCAATGAGGAAATCTGATTAGAAATGTAAGGAGCTATAGCTGTTTCTGAAAAACAGTCAAGCAATTGGAAATTATGAACCACAGATTTAAAAAGGCATTGATAAAATGTAAATCAGAAGTATGACTGTATCTTTTAATTCAAAGAATAGGATCACAAGCTAAGTATATGTTTTGCTTAAATTTCTATAACAGAATACAAAAGAAGCAAAAAGTTTTAAGTGTATGGAGGAAATTAGAGGTAAATGTTTTCTTTAAGTATTTATAATGGAATACTATATAGTTATTTTTTCAAGAATGAAATCTGAGTAAAGAATATATAGGAATTCTTTGAAATACTTTGGCATTTAAGTCTGAAATTATTTCAAAATAAAAACAATTTAGAGAATGATATAGATGTTCACCAAAATACACGGACAAGAGAGTTCATAGTAGCATTATCCCTAATAGTTCCAAACTGAAAACAACACATCCAATCCCAAGAAAATGGATAAATAAAATGTCATATTTTAATAACATGAAATGCTGTTAAAAAGCACCAAGAAAGAACAAACTACAGCTATGCAAAACAGCATGATGGATGGGTTTCACAGGCATACTGTTGAGTGAAAGAAACCAGACAAGGATACATATTGTATGATTGCATTCATATGAGCTCCAAAAAGAGGTGAAACTAATTTATAGCTAATGGAGGTCAGGATGGTGGCTACCTTTGGGCCAGGGATGCCGACTGGTGAGGGGAGGGCCATGAGAGAGGCTGTGATTTGCTGGGATTATAATAACTCATGGAGCTATAAAGTGGAATTTGAGCACTTGACTGAATATTAATTGCACCTCAATGAACAAAAACTAAAACATGAAAAAATATAAAAGGAACAAAAGGCATGGCACGTGATACTGCCCCCTCTCTGGCTTTTCTTCCTCTAAATGCTATTCCTCAGATCCATTATCTCCTACTGTATCCATTTCTGCATTTTGGGTCTCAGCAATGAGCACATTATTTATTTATCCTACTACATTAGAATGGGTTACATACCTGTATGTCTGTTTCACCAGTTGTAAGTTCCTAGAGGAGAGGGAGTGTATTTTAACTGTTTTATCCCCAGTACAGGGCTGATATCTGGCCCCATACTTTAGAAACCTCACTCTGGCCCTCCTCTGGCTGTACTCCTCCCATGAGCAGGCATCCCCTGCACCAAAGGAATGTGCCCAACCAGCGTCCATGCCCTTTCTTTCTAGTCCATACTGTGGATACCCAGGGCCTAGGAGTTTCCTGCCTAAACAGCCTTATGTCTGCTGCCAGGGCCTGTGCAGGCCCGTCTCCAATCCATCCCTCTAAGGGTAGAACACACCCCTAGTGTGCAAAACCAAAACCATTGGCCAGCAAGGCCAGGGAGTTCACCCACATGTGTGAGGTCCCTCATCTGTGCTCTTGTGTTCAGCAGGAAACACTAAAGCATCCAAGATCTGTAAACTTGAACCCGAGCTCGCAGATCATTATGAAGCTATGCTTTATTTGTTAAGGTAGGGGGACAGAACACATACATTAAACAGTGTTAGCTGAGTTCATAACTTGTAAATCCTTAGGCATATGGTACGTGGGATTCCCTTTGTACCTTGGCCTTTGGCTCCACATATGTTAGGGACAAGCTAGGCTGACATACAGTAGCTACTCAGTATGTAATTAGCTGAATGACTATCATTCATTGCAGATTTACATTTCTATACCTGAGTCAAAATGTGACTACATTAATAAGTCTCATCCACTTATTCCTAAGCAATCCATGTTACTAATAGGACAGACCAAGGATGGCTAAAGTTTTGGTTCATGAATCTAACCAGCATATCTCCACCACTGCCCCCAAAACACACACAAAATCCATAGAAACAAAAGTTTTGCTGCATTTTCTATCACTTTCAGGGATTTTGCTAGTCTGGAGATGGGTTTTCTCATCCCTACTGGATGACCCTTTATGAAATCAATTATCACATGTGAAGTTTTTAGAAGTTTTTCTTTTACTTACATACAAATGCTTTAGACAGATGGTTTCTGACTACAGATCCAATGTTCTGTGCAAGTCAGGGCCTCCTAGGCTCCTGCTTGTCTCTTCTAGGTGTGGGGCATGTGTGGCAAGCTTGCATTATAATGGAGGTTTTAGAGGTGATACGAAGCATACACTGGCAGAAAGAAAGGAAGATGTTTCCCCAGAGGAACAAGAGGGTGTACAGATGCTGTGGCAGAAGCAGGGACTTGGTGAAATACAAGATGGACATCAATTCAAGGTGGCAGTGTGAGAGGTGAGACAGAGAACTCCTCCGAAAACTACATATAGTACAAAAATATAGTTAATACGACTAATCCTAAAACAGCAACAGGAAAGAAGGCTGCACCAGACTGCATACACCTGGAGAGCAGAGCAGAGCTCATGAAACAGGGTACTGTACCAAAGCCTTGATTCAGTGAGACCCAAGCCCTTCCCCCACCCCAGCTCACTGACAAGAGGAAAAGAAATGGAGCGGGAGGGGGTGGAAGCCTAAGACTGCTTAACACCTAGCCCCGGAGATATGCTTTGGAGCACAAACCTACATTGTGTGGTGCTCTGGAGGTTGGTGGGTTGGGAGCTGGGACAGCTGGAGTGCTTGAGAGGCTGAGATTCCGGCCATTTGTGGAGGACGGGGATCCATATCCAGCTGCTCTGGGACAAAGGAAAGGCAGACAGTCTGAGAGGTTTCCTAGCAGTGAGAGGGCTGCTGAAGGGGTGGGGTTTGCATGGACTTTGCTGCACAGGAGAAGAGATAGGTGGACAAGGTTGTATGGGCATGCTCTGCCCAACAGGTTGGGAACTTTGAGGAGCTTCAGGCCCTCCATCCCCTTGGCTGGCTACTGAGCTCCGAGGACCCCCACTGTGACACGCAGCCTTCTTCCCCGTCCTCCTGGCCTGACAGCACTGGCTCGCAAACCTGCAGTCACTGCATGGCGTCAGGCCAGCCAGAGGGAGGCCCCACCTACAACAGCTAGAGATGCCAAGCACAAAGGCTTACACCTGTGTGCTCGGCCCACTGGCTCTGATACAAGAGACAGGCATGGCAGATGGGAATCAGTAAACAGAGCTTTCCTCCCCCCAGGCACCAGCTGCGCTACCCTACGACCCCCAACCTCACTCTAGGGCCTAAGGAGCTCCAGAGACTGGAGCTTCTGGGCACTAGAGGACACCACACAGAAACATGAAACGTCAAAAGAACATGGTACAGACCAAAATCTCACAAACCACAGAAAAAGGAGCAAATGAAACTGAACTCACCAATCTTCCTGAGAGTTCAAAATAAAAATCATGAACATGCTCATGGAGGTACAGAAAAATATTCAATAACTCAGCAACTAATTTAAGATGGAGATTCATTCATTAAGAAATTCCATATCTGAAATGAAACATACATGGAGGGATTTAAAAGCAGATTCGATGTAGTAGAAGAGATGGTAAATGGAATAGAAGTTAGAGAAGAGGAATACAAAGAAGCTGAGGCACAGAGAGAAAAAAGAAACTCTAAGAATGAAAGAATATTGAGAGAACAGTGTGACCAATCCAAATGAAACAATATCTGCATAATAGGGGTACCAGAAGAAGAAGAGAGAGAAAAAGGGATAGAAAGTGTCATTGAGGAGGTAATTGCTGAAAACTTCCCCAATCTGGGGAAGGAGATAGTCTCTCAAGCCATGGAGGTGCACAGATCTCCCAACACAAGGGACACAAGGAAGACAACACCAAGACATACAATAATTAAAATGGCAAATTTCAAGGACAAAGACAGGCTTTTAAAAGCAGCTAGAGAGAGAAAAAGATCAGATACAAAGGAAAACCCATCAGGCTATCATCAGACTTCTCAACAGAAAACTTACAGGTCAAAAGAGAGCAGCATGATATATTTAATGCAATGAAGCAGAAGGGCCTTGAACCAAGAATACTCTACCCGGCAAGGTTATCATTTAAATTTGAAGGAGGGATTAAACAATTTTCAGATAAGTAAAAGCTGAGAGAATTTACCTCCCACAAACCACCTCAACAGGGCATTTTGGAGGGACTCATATAGATGGAAGTATTCCTAAGGCTAAACGGATGTCATCCAGGGGAAGACAAAGAGTACAGAATATGATTCATAACATACAAAGAATGGAGGAGGAAGAAAAAGAAGGAAAAAAAAAGAACCTTTAGGTTGTGTTTGTAATAGCATATTAAATGAGTTAAATTAGACTGTTACATAGTAAGGAAATTGCCCTTGAACCTTTGGTAACCACGAATCTAAAGCCTGCAATGGCAATAAGTACATACCTATCGATAATCACCTAAATGTAAATGGGCTGAATGCATCAATCAAAAGAAATAGAGTCACTGAATGGATAAAAAAACAAGACCCATGTATATGGTGCCTACAAGAGACTCACTTCAAACCCAAAGACATACACAGACTGAAAGTAAAGGGATGGAAAAAGATATTACATGCAACTAATAGTGAGAAAAAGCAGGAGTCGCAGTACCTGTATCAGACAAAATAGATTTCAAAACAAAGAAAGTAACAAGAGACAAGAAGAAGGTTACATAATGATAAAGGGGTCAGTCCAACAGGTGGATATAACTACTATAAATATCTATGCACCCAACACAGGATCACATACATATGTGAAACAAATACCAACAGAATTAAAGAGGGAAATAGAATGCAATGCATTCATTTGGGGAGACTACAACACACCACACACTCCAAAGGACAGATCAACCAGACAGAAAATAAGTAAGGATACAGAGGCACCAAACAACACATTAGAAAGGATGGACCTAACAGACATCTACAGAACACTCCACACAAAAACAGCAGGATACACATTCTTCTCAAGGGCACATGGAACATTTTCAAGAACAGATCATATACTAGGCCACAAAAAGAGCTTCAGTAAATTCAGAAAGATTGAAATTGTACCAACCAGCTCTCAGATCACAAAGGTATGAAACTAGAAATAAATTACACAAAGAAAACGAAAAAGCCCACAAACATATGGAGGCTTAATAACATGCTCCTAAATAATCAATGGATCAATGACCAAACAAAAACAGAGATCAAGCAATATATAGAGACAAATGACAACAATAATTCAACAATGCAAAATCCGTGGGATGTAGCAAAGGCCAGGCTAAGAGGGAAGTATATTGCAATACAGGCCTACGTCAGGAAAGAAGAACAATCCCAAATGAACAGTAGAAACTCACAATTAATGAAACTAGAAAAGGAAGAACAAATGAGACCCAAAGTCAGCAGAAGGAGGGACATAATAAAGATTAGAACATAAATAAATAAAATCGAGAAGAATAAAACAATAGAAAGAATTAATGAAAGCAGGAGCTGGTTCTTTGAGAAAACAAACAAAATAGATAAACCCCTAGCCAGTCTTATCAAGAAAAAAAGAGAGTCTACACACATAAACAGAATCAGAAATGAGAAAGGAAAAGTCACTACAGACACCACAGAAATACAAAGAATTATGAGAGAATACTATGAAAAATTATATGCTAACACACTGGACAACCTAGAAGAAATGGAAAACTTTCTAGAAAAATACAGCCTTCCAAGGTGACCCAGGAAGAAACAGAAAATTTGAATAGACCAATTACCAGCAAGGAAATTGAATTGGTAATCAAAAAACTACCCAAGAACAAAATCCCTGGACCAGAGGTTTTACTGCTGAATTTTATCAAACATTTAGTGAAGATCTAATACCCATCCTCCTTAGGGTTTTCCAAAAAGTAGAAGAGGAGGGACTCCCAAACTCATTCTACGAGGCCAGCATCACTCTAATACCAAAACCGGGCAAAGGCCTCACCAAAAAAGAAAATTACACACCAATATCCCTGATGAACATAGATGCAAAAATACTCAACAAAATATTAGCAAACCAAATTCAAAAATATATCAAAAAGATCATCCATCATGATCAAGCAGAATTTATTCCTGGGATGCAAGGATGGTACAACATTCGAAAATCCATCAACATCATCCACTACATCAACAAAAAGAAGGACAAAAACCACATAATCATCTCCATAGATTCTTAAAAAGCATTTGACAAAATTCAACATTCATTCATGATAAAAACTCTCAACTAAATGGGTGTAGAGGGCAAGTACCTCAACATAATAAATGCCATATATGACAACCCATAGGTAACATTATACTTAACAGCAAGAAGGTGAAAGCTTTTCCTTTAAGATCAGGAACAAGACAAGATGCCCACTCTCCTCACTTTTATTCAACATAGTTTTGGAGGTCCTAGCCATGGCAGTAAGAAGCATAAAGAAATAAAAGACATCCAGATTGGCAAGGAAGAAGTTAAACTGTTCCTGTTTGCAGATGACATGATATTGTACATAAAAAACCACTCCAAAACTAGTAGATCTAATACATGAATTCAGCAAAGTTGTGGGATACAAAATTAATACACAGAAATCTGTTGCATTCCTATACACTAATGATTAACTAGAAGAAAGAGAAATCAGGAAAACAATTCCATTCTCAATTACATCAGAAATAATGAAATACCTAGGAATAAACCTAACGAAGGAAGTGAAAGACTTATACTCTGAGAACTACAGGATACTCATGAGAGAAATTAAAGAAGACAGCAAAAAAATGGAAATCTATCCCATGCTCATAGATAGGAAGAATTAATATTGTCAAAACGGCCATCCTGCCTAAAGCAATCTACAGATTCAATGTAATCCCTATCAAAATACCAACAGCATTCTTCAGTGAACTAGAGCAAATAGTTCTAAAATTCATATGGAACCACAAAAGACCCCGAATAGCCAAAGCAATCCTGAGAAGGAAGAATAAAACAGGGGGAATTATGCTCCCTGAATTCAAGGTCTACTACAAAGCCACAGTAATCAAGACAATTTGGTACTGGCACAAGAACAGACCCATAGACCAATGGAACAGACTAGAAAGCCCAGATATAAACCCAAGCATATATGGTCAATTAATATACAATAAACGATCCATGGATATACAAGGGGGAAATGACAGCCTCTTCAACAGCTGGTGTTGGAAAAACTGGACAGCTATATGCAAGAGAATGAAACTGGATTATTGTCTAATGCCATACACAAAAGTAAATTCAAAATGGATCAAAGATCTCAATGTACGTCATGGAACCATAAAACTCTTAGAAGAAAACATAGGCAAAAATCTCTTGAATATAAACATGAGCAACTTTTTCCTGAATGCATCGCCTTGGGCAAGGGAAACAAAATAAAAAATGAACAAATGGGACTACATCATGCTAACAAGCTTCTGTACAGCAAAGGACACTATCTGCAGAACAAAAAGGCATTCTACAGTATGGGAGAATATATTTGTAAATGACATACCTGACAAGGGGTTAACATCCAAAATATATAAAGAACTCATACGACTCGGCTCAAGATGGCGGCATGAGCAGATCAGCAGAAATCTCCTCCCAAAACCATATCGATTCTTGAAAATACAACAAATATAGCTACTCCTAAAAGACAGACCAGAAGATACAGTACAACAGCCAGGCTACATCTACATCTGCAAGAACTCAGCATCTCATGAAAAGGGTAAGATACGAAGCCGTGACCTGAGCAGGACCCGAGCACTCCCCCACCCCAGCTCACCAGTGGGAGGAAAAGAATCAGAGTGGGGAGGGAGTGGAAGCACACGACTGCTAAATAACCAGCCCTGGTGATCTGCATCTGGAGCACAGACACACATTGCATGGTGTACTGGATATGAGAGAAACAGAAGGGCAGGATCCAAGATGGAGACTGTGAGCGGGTCCCACAGCCGGCTCCCCTGGGACAAAAGAAAAGTGGGCACTTTTTAAAGTCTTAAAGGGACAAGGGCCCAACAGCTGAACAAAATTGACCCAGCACACTCAGCCCAGCAGGCTTTGAATCTCGAGGAATTTTGGGGCTCCTAACCCCCTGCCAGGTAAAGCAACCCTGAAGCGCTTCACAGTGATAAGCAGCCTGCCATTCATTTCCCCCTGTTGGTGCCGGCTGAACCACCACAGCTGTGGAGCACCCGGAGAGTGGCCCCACCCACGGCAACCACACAGAGTCTCCTTCCAGTGCACAGCTAACCCAGAATGACAGCGGAAGCTGGAGCAAGGTCCAGAAGGCACGAAGGGGCCGTCCAGGCAGTAGAATGCACCCGCAGTGCTCTAGGCTAGCCTGAGGGCAGCCCTGACCACGGCAGCTGAGGGGATTATCCCAGAGACTGCGTCCCAGTATGCAGGTAAACAGTACAGCCTGTGGAAGCCAGAGCAAGGATTGGAAGGTGCGAAAGGGCCTATCCTTGCAATAAAACGCACCCTGCATGGTTGCCACGCCCTGCAGTGCTCTAGGCTAGTCTGAGGGCAGCCCTGCCCACAGCAGCTCAGGGGATTATCCCAGAAACTGCCTCTGGGTGTGCGGGTAACCAGCAAAGGCTGCAGAAGCCAGAGCAAGGTTCTGAAGGCGCAAAAGGGCACATCCTTGTAGTAGAACGCACCCAGCATGGTTGCCACACCCCCGCAGTGCTCTAGGCTAGCCTGAGGGCAGCCCCACCCATGACAGCTCAGGAGATTATCCCAGAGACTGCCTCCTGGTGTGCGGGTAACCAGCACAGGCTGTGGATGCCAGAGCAAGGTCCGGAAAGCGTGAAAGGGCCTATCCTTGCAGTAGAACGGACCCAGCATGGTTGCCACACCCCAGCAGTGCTCCAGGCTGCCCATGGCAGCTCAGGGGATTATCCCAGAGACTGCCTCCTGGTGTGCAGTAACAGGCACAGGCTGCAGAGAAGGGCAAGGCAAACAGCAAGCAGGAAGGGACTTTGTTCTCCCAGCTGACACACGTGTCACCTGCCTGCGACCACTTCTATCGCCATGAAAAGACAGAAGAACCTGGTCCAGTCAAAAATCTCCCAGACAACCCCAGAGAGAGGGCCTGGTGGGATAGATTTAAACAATTTTCCTGAAAAATAATTCAGAATAAAAGTCATAACCATGCTGATGGACCTACAGAGAAATATGCAAGAGCTAAGGGATGAAGTCAGGAGAGACATTACAGAAATGAAACAATTGATTGACGGGCTTAATAGCAGACTGGACAAAGTGCAAGAGACTGTTAATGGAATAGAAATCAGAGAACAGGAGTACAGAGAAGCTGAGGCAGAGAGAGATAAAAGGGTCTCCAGGAATGAAAGAATATTAAGAGAACTGTGCGACCAATCCAAACGGAACAATATTCGCATTATAGGGGTACCAGAAGAAGACAGAGAAAAAGGGATATAAAGTGTCTTTGAAGAAATAATTGCTGAAAACTTCCCCAAGCTGGGGAAGGAAATATTTTCTCAGACCATGGAAGCCCACAGATCTCCCAACACATGGAGAATTCACTTTCACCACAATTTCACACTGTGTAAGATCTTGTTTTACCTTCCTCCCTCTTCATGAAACATGAAAAGATTATCTTTCTTTCATATAAATGTGGTCTGATAAATGAACGATCAACAAAGTGATGTTAGTTGTCATTCTAGGACAACTGCAGAAGTGGTTTTAATTACTTGTATTAAATTATTTGAATCGTGATATTTTGAAATATGTGTTCTATTAGTCATTTTCTAAAATGGCAAATAGGTTTCATTGATGCCATTTTTAGTTTGGAATGGGGGAAGCTATGCTATTCAATTACTTTAAATGAAGTAAAGGAGCTTGATGTACAGAAAGAAGTTATACCCACTAAAAAAATACCTCCATTGCCCAAACATCTCTCTGCCTTAATTATGGGAAAGATGTCTAGTCACGTTTGTTTTAATGAAGAAGGAAAAACACCTGCAAAATTTCGAGAATTAACTTTTTTTAACCTTAATATGTGAGAAATGTCTTCCCCTTTACACAATATGGATTGGATTGGATTCCTTCTCTTTAATTGGCTAATCTCTTTATCATGAAAGACCAGTAGACTAGAATGTAAGCATAGTCATTAAATTGGAATAGCTTGTTATGCATTCTATTCATTCACACTCGGAATAGCTCATGTAACTAGGCAAAAGTTAAAAGTCTATGATCCACCCACCCCTTAATTCATTCCTCACCTTTTTTCACCTTCCATGTAGTCATTCAGTTGTGCATTCTTTGATTATGGAACCTAGGCATTGAATGAGGTGTCTCCTAGAGCCTCTCTACAAGCCGGTCTGCTATAGCTATTATATTGCAGATGAAAGCAATTCCTAAAATAGACTGAAAATTTTTTGCTGAAAATTTGTTTCAACTTATGGGACTATAGTACAATTATTTCTAAAGCTCTTATAATTCACAAAATGTATCTTATTATATCCAGAAAAATGTTTAGAAACATTTTCCCCTAAGGAACATGAATATTTGTTTTGTTACAAGCTTTTATGAATAAATATTTTAAAATTCCAACCAGTGGATGATGGCTGCCAAATTTCATTGAGAAAGATGGCACATCTGTGACAGTTCAATAGTAGCCAGTCATGCTCTATGCTCTTGTAGGCAGTTCTGTACTGCTGTTGTTTGATGTCCTACGTAGATGCAGGTGATTGTCAACTCTTACTGACACCAAAAGGGTAACCTCCTATGTGCACAGGAACCAAAGACCCTGAACAGAAGCAATCATGTGATGTCTACATATCTTAATTCACATGTATGCTCTGAGACTTCCCTTGCTTTGAGAAAGAGCCCTTTTGAAGAAAATCAGTGCTTCTGCTGTTAAGCAGATCTCCAAGCTCTGTCTCTCCAGGACAAGGTTTGAATAAAGTTTTTCCTGCTGATTTGTCTTTTACTGTATATCTCAGTGTTTGAAAGGATTTAACTCTTTAAATGTATTTTTATTATATTTAATTAGAAAATGTCTAATTTCTTAGGAAAAGGTAGGAAAGATTCATTTTTTATACTGTTGTATTTCATGTTTTCTTTATCCTACCTGTGCCTCTGTTATTATGCAACTCTTTTGCTTGAAGTTCTGTTTTTGGAAATGATTTGGAAATAAAAATTCATAGCCGCTAGGTCAGAGCGACCTTAGAGATCATGGTGTACCTCCTCATAATCTGCTTGAAACGATGCTGGACCTGGAACCACGAGGCAGTAGAGGTGGAAGCACAGCCGGTGCTGAGGTGGGGTGGGGTGCCCCTATAGTCTTGCGCTCTCTCCGCTGCGGCTTCCTTGGCCCCTCTCGGAACCTGGAGGTGTCTTTGAAAAACACCAATTAGTTCAACCACTCTTCTGGGGTTTGAAAAAACCCTTTTTATAACATCATACAAAGTTCTCACCTTTTGAAGATTAACACTTTATTTTCAAATGAGTCCATCATGCTGCCTCAAAATGCAAGCAACTACTTTTCAAATTATTGAATGTGTTTTAATAATTTCTGTGGAGGAAAATAGATGTGAATGAATATTCAAGTCTGAAACGATCCATCAAAGGCTTTAATTAATATTAAAGGAAATGTACTATAGAAACCAGAAGGATAAAGATTTGGGGGAAAGAAAAAAAGATTTAAAAATCTGCCGTCACAAGGATAGATAATTACAGTCAGATAACAGGCACGGCATCTAAGTACGGTGTTACTAACCAGCTGAGCAGACTGAACTACAGCCCTGCCCTTCCCAGTACCTCTGTCACTTCTAACATCAGTATTTTTATTTCTCTATTTGGGGTAAAAGGATGGCAGTCTCTTCATAGGAAATTTCTGTATTTTATTGAGATATGGGGCCAATTTTTCTCAAATATCAAACCTTAATATTTGAGAAATGTCTTCCCCTTTACACAATATGGATCGGATTCCTCCTCTTTAATTGGTTAATCTCTTTATCATGAAAGACCAGTAGACTAGAATGTAAGCATAGTCATTAAATTGGAATAGCTCCCTGCTCCATTTCTCTTCCTCCCACTGGTGAGCTGGGGTGGGGGAAGGGCTTGGGTCCCGCCGGGCCACAGCTTTGGTACATTACCCTGTTCTGTGAGGTCTTCTCTTTTCTCCAGGTATATGCAGTCTGGTGCAGTCCTCTTTCCTGTTGCTCTTTCAGGATTAGTTGTGTTAATTATATTTTCATATTACATGAGGTTTCAAGAGGAAGCCTCTGTCTCACCTCTCACGCTGCCATGTTTAATTCCAGTTTGCTAGTTCCTTACAAAACTCTACAAACTCTTACCATATGATCCAGCAATTATACTCCTTGGTATTAACTCAAATGACTTGAAAACATGTCCATGCAAAAGTCTACAAACAAGTGTTTATAGCAGCCTTATTCATAATTGCCAAAACTTGGAAGCAACAAGATATCCTTCAAAAGGTAAATGGACAAATAAACGGTGGTATATCAATACAATGGAATATTATTCAGCAAAAGAAAAAGAAAAGAAATGAGCTATTATGCCAAAAAAAGACACGGAGGGAACTTGAAGGCACATTACTAAGTGAAAGCTGTCAATCTGAAAAGCCTGCATATATATGTTTTCAATTATATGACATTCCAGAAATGCTAAAACTATGGAGACAGTAATAAAAAGATCAGAGATTGCCAGGGGTTCAGGGAGAGGGAGGAAAGTAGGCCTGAACAGGTAGACCACAGGAGAAACTAAGGTAGTGAAATTATTCAATAAGATATTGTTTTGGTGGATACATGGCATTACACATTTGACAAAATTCATAAAATGTAAAATATAAAAGCTGAATCCTAATTTATGGATTTTAGTTAAAAATGATGTAATAATATTGAGTCATCAATTGTAATAAATGTGCCATCTTCATAGAAGGTGTTAGTAGTAGAGAAACTAGGGTGGGCAGATAGGGGGAATATGGGAACTCTCTGTCCCTTCCACTCAATTTTTTTGTAAACCCAAATCTGCTTTAAAAGTAAAGTTGTGATTTAAAAAATTTACATATATATATATACACACACACAGTATATATAAAATTCATGCACTTAAAAAAATGAAAAAGTTGTACTTAAACTGAGGTAATTCCCAGAAACAAAGGCAGCCCAAGGCTTCAGGGACTAAAACTAGGGATTTGATTTCTCTCTTGTTTACATTATCAAGTAAGCAGGCAAGTTTTCCTCACATATCAGGGATATTGACACTTCCCTCTCCTCCCTCCAGAAAGGGAGGAAATGAGCTCTTATATGCTTTAATTAGTGCCAAAAAGGCCTAGATTAATATCTGAGGCTGGTGGCAATGTGGGGAATCATGAATACTAAGTTAACTAGCAAATTATATTGAAGCTTTGAAAAATGTTGCCTGCAGTAAGTTGAAAGTCAAGTCTAATGAAAATTTTTTAAATTGAACTTTTTTCATATAATTGTAGATTCATGTGTAATTGTAGAAATAGTGAAATTTTATGTACCCTTTGCTCAGGTTCCACTAATGATAATATCTTGTAGAACTACAGTAATTTTCTTTGCTTTAAAATCTACTATTGTCTGATATTAATATTGCCCCTACTGCTGTACTTTAATGTTTGCATCATATGTGTTTTAAACATTCTGCCCTTTTACTTTTTTTACCTGCCTCTGTTGTATATTTGAAGTGAGTTGTTTATAGACAGCATATATAGGTCAGACATGTTTTTTAATCACTTCTGCCAATCTGTCTTTTAATTAGTGTGCTTAGACTACACTTAATATAATTATTCATAAGTTTAGAGCTGCATTCTACCATTTTAAATTTTGGCTTGTTCCGTTCCCCTGCTCCTGCCCCTGAATGCTATCTTCTTTTTCTTGCCTTCCTAGGAGTTATTTGAGCATTCTTAGAAATCCATTTTGATTTGTCTATAGTGTTCTTGAATGTACCTCTTTGCATAGCCTTTTATGTGGTTTCTGTAGGTATTAAATTATGTATCCATCACTAACCAGTTTACTGTTGTCATCACGTTACCAAGTCAAGTGAAGTATAAAAATCTTTGTTCTATTTTCTCTTCCCCATTTATAATGGTCTTAAACATTCCCTCTGTACATAACGTGTATGTGTGTGTATATATAAATATATATAGAGAGAAGAAATATTATTGCATCAGATAGTACTGTAAATTTTTGCTTCAAATCTCAAACATAATTTAGAGAATTCAAGACTGATGTCATATCAAAGAAGGCTCCTTCTAATGAAAGGTCATGAACATTTACTCCTATTTTACTTCTAAGAGTTTTATAGTTTATCTCACACTAGGTCTATAATCCACTTTGAGTTACTTTTTATGTGTGGTGTAACCAGGGGGTCCACCTTCATTCTTTTGTATGTGGATATCCATTTGCCCCAGCATCACTTGTTGAAAAGACGTCTTTCTCCATTAAATTATCTTGGCACCTTTGAAAATCAACTGACAATAAATTTAATGTTTATTTTTGGACTCTCAATTCTATTCCATTGGTCCATATGTGTAGTTTATGCCAGTACAACACTGTCATAATTACTGTAGCTTTGTATTAAGTTTTGAAATGGGGGAATTGTGAATCCTCCAACTTCGATCATCTTCTTTCAAGACTGTTTTGGCTATTCTGGATCCTGTGCATATCCATATGCATTTTAGGATTAGTCTGTACATTTATGCAAAATGGCATCTGGGATTTTGGTACGGATTGTGCTGAATCTCTAATTCAATTTGAAAAGAACTGTCATCTTAACAATATTAAATCTTCTGATCCATAAACATGGGAGTGTTTCCATTTATTTAGGTTTTCTTAATTTCATTAAAAGTTTTTTTTAAATAATTTATTTTGGTATCATTAATCTACAATCACATGTGCAATATCATGGTAATTAAACTACCCCCTTAATCAGGTCCCCCCCCCACCAACCCCATTACAGTCACTGTCCATCAGCGTAGTGAGATGCTATAGAATCACTACTTGTCTTCTCTGAGTTGGACAGCCCTGCCCATGACCCCCAACATTACATCTGCTAATCGTAATGCCCCCTTTTCCCCCTTGTCTCTCCCTTACCACCCATCCTCCCCAGTCCCTTTCCCTTTGGTAACTGTTAGTCCATTCTTGGGTTCTGGAGTCTGCTGCTGTTCTGTTCCTTCAGTTTTTTTCTTTGTTCTTATGCTCCACATATGAGTGAAATCATTTGATACTTGCTTATTCAGCTTGGCTTATTACACTGAGCATAATAAGCTCTAGCTCGACCCATGTTGTTGCAAATGGAAGGATTTGTTTCTTCTTATGGCTGAATAACATTCTATTGTGTATGTGTACCACATCTTCTTTATCCATTCATCTACTGAAGGACACTTAGGTTGCTTCCATTTCTTGGCTATTGTAAAGAGTGCTGTGATAGAAATAGGGGTGCATGTCTTTTTGAAACTGGGCTTCTGCATTCTTAGGGTAAATTCCTAGGAGTGGGATTCCTGGGTCAAATGGTATTTCTATTTTGAGTTTTTTGAGGAACCTCCATACTGCTTTCCACAACTGTCGAACTAATTTGCATTCCCACCAGCAGGGTAGGAGGGTTCCCTTTTCTCCACATCCTTGCCAACATTTGTTGTTTCTGTTTTGGATGTTGGCCATCCTCACTGGTGTGAGGTAGTATCTCACAGTGGTTTTAGTCTGCATTTCTCTGATGATTAGCCATGTGGAGCATCTTTTCATGTGCCTGTTGGTATCTGAATTTCTTCTTTGGAGAAGTGTCTATTCATGTCCTCTGCCCATTTCTTAATAGGACTATTTGCTTCTTGTTTGTTGAGGATGTGAGTTCTTTATATATTTTGGGTGTCAACCCCTTATCGGATACATCATTTATGAATATATTCTCCCATACTGCAGGATGTCTTTCTCTACTGATGGTGTCCTTTGCTGTACAGGTTTTCAGCTTGATATAGTCCCACTTGTTCATTTTTGCTTTTGTTTCGCTTACCCGGGGACATATGTTCATGAAGAATTCCCTCATGTTTATGTACAAGAGATTTTTGCCCATGTTTTCTTCTAAGAGTTTTATGGTTTCATGACTTACATTCAGCCCTCTGATCCACCCTGAGCTTACTTTTGTGTATGGCGTTAGACAGTAGTCCAGTTTCATTCTCTTACATGTAGCTGTCCAGTTTTTCCAACACCAGCTGCTGAAGGGGCCGTCATCTCCCCATTGTATATCCAAGGTTACTTTATCAAATATTAATTGACTGTACATGTTTGGGTTAATGTTTGGATTTTCTATTCTGCTCCACTTGTCTGTGGGTCTGTTTTTGTGCCAGTACCAAATTGTCTTGATTACTGTGGCTTTGTAGTAGAGCTTGAAGTCAGGGAGCATAATTCCCCCTGTATTATTCATTCTTCTCAGGATTGCTTTGGTTATTCAGGGTCTTTTGTGGTTCCATGTGAATTTTAGAATTATTTGTTCCAGTTCATTGAAGAAAGCTGTTGGTAGTTTGATAGGGATTGCACTGAATCTGTAGATTGCTTTAGGAAGTATAGCCATTTTGACAATATTTATTCTTCCTAGCCAAGAGGATGGTATGTTTCCATTTGTTAGTGTCCTCTTCAATTTGTCTTAGGAGAGTCTTGCAGTTTTCAGAGTGCAGGTCTTTCACTTCCTTCGTTAGTTGTATTCCTAGGTATTTTATTCATTTGATGCAATTGTGAATGGAATTGTTTTCCTGATTTCTCTTTCAGTTAGCTCATCAGTAGTGTATAGGAGAGCAACAGATTTCTGTGTGTTAATTTTGTATCCTGCAACTTTGCTGAATTCAGATATTAGTTGTAGTAGTATTGGAGTGGAGTCTTTAGGGTTGTTTATGTACAGTATCATGTCGTCTGCAAATAGTGACAGTTTGGCTTCTTCTTTACCAATCTGGATGCCTTGTATGTCTTGTTTTGTTTGATTGCCGTGGCTAGGACCTCCAGTACTATGTTGAATAACAGTGGAGGGAATGGGCATCCCTGTCTTGTTCCCGATTTTAGATGAAAAGCTTTCAGCTTCTTGTTGTTAAGTATGATGTTAGCTGTGGGTTTGTCATATATGGACTTATGGTGTTGAGGTACCTGCCCTCTATACCCATTTTGTTGAGAGTTTTAATCATGAATGGATGCTGAATTTTGTCAAATGCTTTTTCAGCATCTATGGAGATGATCATGTGGTTTTTGTTCGTCTTTTTATTGACGTGGTGGATGATGTTGATGGTTTTTCGAATGTTGTACAATCCTTGCATCACTGGGATGAATCCCACTTGATCATGGTGTATGATCCTCTTGATGTATTTTTGAATTCGGTTGCTTATATTTTGTTGAGTATTTTTGCATCTACGTTCATCAGGGATATTGGTCTGTAATTTTCTTTTTTGGTGAGGTCTTCGCCCGGTTTTGGTATTGGAGTGATGCTGGCTTCATAGAATGAGTTTGGAAGTATTCCCTCCTTTTCTATTTTCTCGAAAACTTTAAGGAGAATTGCTATTATTTCTTCTCAATATGTCTGGTAGAATTCAGAGGTGAATCCATCAGACCCGGGGGTGTTGTTCTTGGGTAGTTTTTTGATCACCGATTCAATTTTTTTGCTGGTGATTGGTCTGTTTAGTGTTTCTGTTTCTTGCTTGGTCAGGCTTGGAAGGTTGTATTTTTCTAAGAAGTTGTCCATTTCTTCTATATTTTCCAGCTTGTTAGCATATAGATTCTCATAATATTCTCTTATAATTCTTTGTATTTCTGTGGGGTCTGTCGTTATTTTTCCTTTCTCATTTCTGATTCTGTTTATGTGTGTAGATTCTCTTTTTCTCTTAATGAGTCTGGCTAGGGGTTTATCTATTTTGTTTATTTTTTCAAAGAACCAGCTCTTGGTTTTATTGATTTTTTCTATTGTTTTATTCTTCTCAATTTTATTTATTTCTTCTCTGATCTTTATTATGTCCCTCCTTCTGGTGACTTTGGGCCTCATTTGTTCTTCTTTTTCCAATTTCAGTAATTGTGTCTTTAGACTATTCATTTGGGAATGTTCTTCCTTCTTTAAATAGGCCTGGATTGCAATACACTTTCCTCTTAGAACTGCCTTTGCGGTGTCCCACAGAAGTTGTGGCTTTGTGTTGTTGTTGTTATTAGTCTCCATATATTCTTTGATTTCTGTTTTGATTTGGTTGTTAACCCATTGATTAATTAGGAGAGTGTTGTTATGTCTCCATGTATTTGTTAACCTTTTTGATTTCTTTCTACAATTTCTTTCTGATTTTATACCTTTGTGATCTGAGAAGTAGATTGGTAGGATTTCAATATTTTTGAAATTACTGAGGTTTTTTCTGTGGCCTAGTATGTGGTCTATTCTGGAAAATGTTTCATGTGCACTTGAGAAGAATGTGTATCCTGTTGCTTTTGGGTGTAGAGTTCTGTTGATGTCTGTTAGGTCCATCTGTTCTAGTGTGTTGTTCAGTGCCTCTGTGTCTTTACTTATTTTCTGTCTGGTTGATCTGTCCTTTGGAGTGAGTGGTGTGTTGAAGTCTCCTAAAATGAATGCCTTGCTGTTTATTTCCTCCTTTAATTCTGTTAGTATTTTTTTCAAATATGCTGGTGCTCATGTGTCTTGTGCATATATATTTATAGTTGTTATATCTTCTTTTTGGACTGACCCCTTTATCATTATGTAATGTCATTCTTTATCTCTTGCTATTTTCTTCATTTTGAAGTCTATTTTGTCTGATACAAGTACTGCAACACCTGCTTTTTTCTCCTTGTTGTTTGCATGAAATATATTTTTCCATCCCTT